>JADPWL010001558.1:0-19748 GCA_019059595.1 Marasmia exigua | reverse complement strand
TAGAGTACGTATACATCGCTCTATACAATTCGAAGCTTTTTTATGGAGTAAGTAGAATACTGGTTTAACGATTATATTTTTTTAGCAGTGACCGAAAATATCATTATAAAACTCTTTGCCTAAATCTGTTTGTAAATGTTTAGGTTTTCTAGATGAATTTTTAAATATCTGCTGCATTGCGTTAGCAACACATTTTTTTTTTTAGATTTTAAGGGACTTGTCCATACATACTTTGACAAAGTATCTATCACCACTAATATGTAGTTGTGTCCTTTATTAAAATGTGAAAATTTTTGTAAATCTATGAGGTCGGCTTGCCAGAGATCATCAATTCCTTTATTAATGTGCGTCTACGCGGAAAATTTCTTCTGACTGCTTTGTGAAGTTCATCAATTATGGCCTTTTGCTCATTTTTGTTTATTTTTACATGAATTAAATTGTCTATTTCCGACTTTGAGTAAAATGATTTATTCAAATGTTCTGTTGTAACGGTTTCCAAGTTCTTCAAATGAAATTTTACTTCGAGCTTCACTTTTTCAATTTCATTTCGTAATTCTTGAATGGTTTGTCTAAATAGCTTTGTTTACTGCTTCATCGTCTTCGATTGGATATGAATAGCCCTTTTAATTTAGAAGATTTTAAATCGTAGTGTCCGGTATCTGATTCACCAATGTTTCATTGAAGTTTCAATGTATTCTGTCAATCGTAAACGCTTATGAACATGATGTCCGAACTTGTCTATATTCATTGCTGTCTTGATGGGTTGACTACGGAAAGAATACTGCTCAATTTTCCTGGTTTTTTCTTTATATGTTCCACATCTATGATACCAGCTTCATGCAGTTCCGAAATAATAGCAATTATTTCATTATTTACACCAGTGTTACCCGCTTCCCAAGATGCAAGTAGTAACTGTAATCGTTCGACTAACTCGTTTGGATCATCCCAGTAAACTAAATCAGTGTTTGATTTTACTGTCTTTAAAAGAGAAATACCTTTACCTTGAGGAATACTTTCTACACTTGTAGTTGGATTTCGAGAGAATTTGAACAAAGGTTTAATTACATTCATATATTTAAATCCTTTGTTGCTGTTTATAGGTTTGGATGGTTCACAATTACGTCGATGAGCATTGGTTTCTATAAGAAGTAACTTATAATTCTGTAAATCATCATATGTTACAGCATCTAAATTTGGTTTCTTTTTGAAAAGAAGTTCATTCAAGCCATTCGTTTTTTTAACAGTAAGTGTTCCTATTTTAAGAATAACGCCGTCGTCATGAACACGGGTTTTGCCTAGTAACAGTTTACCCCCGCTCATTTCTGATTCCAAACGGAACATCTTTCATTACTTCAGACGATGTTGACCATGACAGTGATTGATTCTTAAGACTTGGCGATGACTGTACAGATTTGAATGATCCCACGCTTACGTTGTGGTCTTCAGACGGTGATACAACAAGGGTTTTGTTGTAATCGTTGTATTGTTCTTGTTCATCGTCTTCATCTTCTTCACTAATAGATTCATTGTAATCTTCATCAGAGACAAATAATGACTGGTTCTCGTCTTCAAATGATTGATTATTATCATTTTTAAACTTTTTCATCACTGGTTCAAAGTGCTCATCTTTGTTAAGTTGAGAGTTTTTTTTTTTATCTGTTAATAATGTAAGTGGATCAACAATAGGTTTCAATATTGTTTCTAATGTTTTATTATTAGTATTTTCAACATCTTTTATCATCGCAACTTTTCTTTTAACAGCTGCTGCTGATTTTACAATTTGTTCTTTAGATTTTTCTCCATTTCAAAGTATTCCGCTCAGGTCTAAATCGTGAGTACGAGTGATTAAAAAATAACACAGCGGTCTTTATGTATGTTCATCTATTACTATGAATGTATCGAACTTAAATCGGTAGCATCCGTTATTTTTGTCACAATCCTTATTAATAACAAGATAGCTAAAGGGTTTATTCCAAACAGAAGAGCACATCTCACGAAATTGAGACCATGACATATCAGCACCAACATGCTCCTCATATACGTGCTTCAAGTTAACATCATCTTGCTTAAATAGAACCACGAGGTTTGAATTGTCTCTGACAAGTTGTTTTGGAACTTTTGTATAAGTTTGATTGATATAGAAGCAATCTATATTTTTATGGCGTCCCATGGCGAAATAATCTCTAATGTTGTTTTGATTCTCACAAGCAACGTCGTCGAAAATGATGATCGAATCAGGTAAAGCATCATGTGGACTCAATATTTCACCATTATGATTGTATTTATTAAATGATGTTCCAGGAACCATGTCCAAAACCTTCTCAAGATATAAATATTTAGGCTGATACAAAGATTTTGAATACACATATAGGTTACGAAATCTTGGACCATTTTTATGTAATAATAAACTTATCACTAAATTGGTTTTTCCACTATTAGACGGACCACTAAACAATACAACGTATTGTATTAGGTAACAAATTTCCGTGTCGTTTTAGCTCTTTAGATGACGCAGGACAGATGCATTCTAATTTAAGCGATTCTTTTTGTTTGACCAACTTCATTATATTGTTTATAACGTGTCTGCAGCGGTGTATTAGTCACAATAGAATGACCTTAAGATCTAACGTAACCACATTTTAAATTAACACTTATCTATCTGTTTTTGGGCAATTTCACTTAACTTGATTTTTTGCGACTGAGCGAACGCAGAGAGCGATTTCGAAAAAAATCAAGTGAAGTGAAATGCCCAAAAAACACCTACTTATCGATTAGTGGAAAAAAAATAGCGAACTTTTATTTTAATTTTTTTTCGGTACGATTTCCGGGCGATAAAAGCAAAATTAAAAGTTAAATGCAGTTATTCTTTCATTTTAAGAATAAAGGTATGTTTCTTTTTAGTAAAACGTTCTAACTTCAGGATTTAAGATAGTTTCGCTCCAAGGCCCCATGTTTTTCCTTGGATTCTAAGCACGACCCTCCGTATAAAAGGTGCGTTCTAAACCACAGAGCTACCATCGCATCAGTTAGATACCACCTTATTGTACTGTCTGTTGTTGTTGTATCATACTTGTATTTGCCGTGTGGTCCCCGGCAGAGTAGAATAGGCCACCGTCACTCTTACCGAGGTGTCGTAAAAGGCGACTAAGGTAAAGCTGCTGGCATGATCATCAGCACCCAGAGAAGGAAAACTCTGCATTTATATCAAAACCCTCGCCAACCCGTCTGCCAAGCGTGGTGAGTATGGCAATTACCCCACATGTGATTTAGGGAGGCCCGTGCCCCAGCAGTGGGGACTTAAATAAGCTGACGACGACGACGACTTGTATTTTATTTATTTGCAATAAAGAATACTGACTGGTTGGCGCAATTGGTAGTGACCCTGCCTCTGACGCCAAAGGTCGTGGGTTCGATCCCCACCCTGGACAAACATTCGTGTGATGAACACTTGTGTTTGTTCAGTGTCTGGGTGTAATATATGTATTTAATTATATATTTGTGTTCCTCTGTTGTCTGATATCTGTAACACAAGTGCTTAAGCTACTTATTATTTAATGTGATTGACCATCACATTAAATAATAAGTAGCTTTCTTTTACATCCCGAAAATCTCATACTAGGTATCGTGAATAAAGCCCATTTAGCATGTTAGATGACCAAAATAAGCCAAAAAAAAAAATCAACTGTTCCATACATTATTGCCGGGCTTTACTTACTATACCTATTATGAGATTTTCGGGATGTAAAAGAAAGAAAGAAACATTTTATTGACCATCACATTAAATAATTTAACAATGAATACTCATTAGAAAACATAGGTAACATTGACATATTAAAACTACAGACAAAGGTGAGTACGAGAACAGACGATGGTATGATGATGGTAGGTAAATACACAGTTATCGCTAAATGCTCTTCCATCGTTAATGGAATCGCATCGATTTACAAGTGATGAATTTTTGTTTCACTATCTCTTGTTCGTTCATGCCCCAAAATACTTCACGGAAATCGCGCTCAAAGTCATCAAAAGACTTCCAACTATCTCTATAGATATTTAATCGGGATCTTGCTGATCCTGTCAACGATTCTATTGCTAATTCTAAATAAAAAGGCGTGTCGTGATGTAAGCGATAAAAAAACGATGTATTTGAAATACCTACCTAACTTATTCATGCATTAAATTAATTTAAATTTTTAAAGAACTGCCAACCCTTACACAAGCTCGCTGTTTCTATCCGCGGTGAGTCACTCGTGGTGTTATGTGAGTTTTTATTAGCCATTCGAGTTAGTGGTTTAACCTTATCATTCAATTGTAATAACACAATTATTGCGTTTCAAAATGATTTACGTTATCATTTTGTTGAAAGGGTACTGTAATTAGTGGATAGGTATATAAAATAATGCACTCAGAAGCAATATAGATGTATTTTAAACTTTAATGGTCACTAACATAAGAATCGTTTTTTACGGGATTGCTGATATGTACCTTATTTTGGAGGCTTTCGAGATGTGGTGTTTGCGAAGAATGAAAGGCATTAGCTGGATAAAAAAGAAAACGAATGAAGAAGTTTTAGAAATGGTAGGGGAGAAGCGGTCTTTGCTCGAAACTATAGATATCAGGAGGGGAAATATGATGGGACACCTGGAGCCCAATTCTCGGGCTCGTGACATTTCTTTAGATACGACATAATATGACTAAAACATAGTTTTTTTGTGTGATTTTCAAGTAATATCCGACATGTTTTTTAAATGTCACTAACCCGAGAATTGGGCTCCTGGTGCGATATGACAAGTTCATTAAAATAATAATGGAAAGAAATGTGGAAGGAAAGAGAGGAGAGGACGACCAAGAAGAAATTACGTCCAATAACTGAAGGAAAAAGCGAATGTCATGTCGTACAAGGAATTAAAGATGCTGGCAGAGTTGAGAGAGGAATGGAGACTTCTCCACCGGCAAAAGCGTCACTCTTTAATTAGAGAGAGAGAGAGACCCTATTTTTGAGTTTCCAATATTTCGGCGTTGTTGCAAGCGCCATGGTGACGATGTAAGCATAAAATTAGAGGGTGTCAATCTAATTCTATGGGTGTAACTGAAGTTTCTTGCGCTTATAGTCGCCCTACGGTTCTTTGGCCATAGACATGCACCCTAAACATACTGTGCCTTTTCGTATTAAGCTATACTTTGAAAAACTGCGTGGAGCGGTTAGTACTAGGGTGACGTGCTGGGCGACGTTATTTCTCTACCGCACCCGTAAAGAATCTGCGTCAGGGTCGATTGGATTTCTTTCACACTCTGTGATGTTTTTTCTTAAGATGACACATTCTGTTGACTTCTAGATCCATCTATTGGCACGTGGCAAAAGTCGGAACCAACGCTGTTTTGACAGAAAAAATATTGTAAAACGTCCCCCGTCGATTTTGCTGAAGTGCCTTCTGATCGTTGTCGCACTATAATAGTTATTAGCTGACATATCGGTCTACCCTTCTTCTAGGTCATTTAAATGGTCTTTTACTGCGTGCACCTCCGATAGTCTGATATCACCAAGAATCGTTCGTCAACGAAGTCAAAATTCCAATTCCAATTTGTGCAAAAAAATATAAAAAATATATATTTTTTTGCACAAATTGGAAACGGAAATATTCCATGGTGAATCTAATGTTTGATTAAGACGAGTTACTTTTTAAATTATAAAGCCATGAAATGAACTCGTGTGTACTCTACTGCATGTATCCAGGTGAGTTCAGCACTCTTCGAAAAGGAAAGTCCCAAATGTGGCCCCTTAATTTTAGAAGGCAGACGAGCACACGGATTACCTGATGGTAAGTGATTGTCGCCATAGACACCCATAACACCAGTGGACAAGTTTAGTGAGCTGCCTAAATTTAAACCCTCGGGTACCCTAACTCACGCAGCCAAACACAGCCCAGATGCTGTCTCACGACGGTTTTCTGTGACCTATTCGAGCCGAAGCGTGGCTCGCCCACGGTAATAAAAAGAATATCCTCCAACCGATTTCGGCGAAGGCGGCCAATCTCAACGATCAGCCACTAACGCAGGATATATTATAGTGCTCAAGTGTGTGCGCGAACACAAGCGCACTCTATATTCCCTTGCCTTTATAATCCGATGGAACACCAGTGTGACACGTCCGGAGAAGGATCAAGTGCAATGGCTTAGCGTGCTTTCCGAGGCACAGGGGTACAAGACCGCCAATTTCCAGACTACGGGCTGACATTGAAATTTCTTAACAGACAAACTCAGGTACAAATGTTGGCCCGACTCGGGACCTCAAGCGCAGACGTTGCTTTAAAAGTTCGACGCACGCCCACGGTATAGGTATGCTAACCAACATAACTAAACCCAAAACTGATTCATTCCAATCTTGCATTTCGACAACAATATTAAACGATATAAAAACTGGAACAAGTTTTTGTACAATCCTGGGACTTCATTCTTTAAATATTTCATTAATTTGAGTCAGTCATGGATTTTGAGTCATGCTGTAGTCCGTTATCAATTATTTAGATAGGAATAAAAAGTCGGCATTTTGTGGACACTTAGTCATTGCTTATACATACTCTTTAATTTTTTTATCTGTTTAATTGTATTGTAGTTTTTTTTTTATGTAATAGATAGGCAGACGAACAGACGGATCACCTGATGGTAAGCAATTGCCGCCGCCCATGTACACCCGCGACACCAGTGGAGTCGCAAGTGCGCTGCCAACCTTTAAGCCCCCCTATCACCTTCACTCACGCAGCGAAACACAGCACAGTGCTGCTTCACGCCGGTTTTCTGTGAGGCCGTGGTATCACTCCGGTCGAGCCGGCCCATTCAAGCCGAAGCTTGGCTCTCCCACGGTAAATAGTTGGACTTTTAAGGTGAAAAAAGTGTGATTTAAAAGCCCCTGAGCCACAGGTGCCTGCACGTGAGGTCCGTTCGATTTCCAGGTCGGGCAAAAAATAGTTATGTTTTTAGGGTTCGGTAGCCAAATGGCAAACAACGGAACCCTTATAGATTCGTCATGTCTGTCCGTCTGTGAGTCCGTCTGTGAGTCCGTCCGTATGTCACAGCGACTTTTCTCCGAAACTATAACAACTATACTATTAAAACTTGGTAAATAGATGTATTTTTTTACCCGCATTACGATTTTTACATAAAAATAAAAAAAATGGCTGGGGTCTCCATACTTGAAACTTCATCAAACCTATACGTGTGGGGTATCTACGGACAGGTCTTTAAAAATGATGTTGTGGTTTTTAACATCATTTTTTTAAATACAATACTTTGCGCAAGACACGCTCCTAAAGTGTTTAATTGTGTTCCCCCCCCCCCCCCCCCCCCCCATCTTACTTCTATAATAAATGAATTATAAAACTAAAAAAATACATGATGTACACAATCATGAAAACTAACAACGAAAATTGGTTTGAACTAGATATAGTGAGTAGTTTTTTTTATACGTTATGAACCGTAAACCGCAATTTACCTTCCATATATCTTACTTGCTGCTACGGAACCCTTCATGGGCGAGTCCGACTCGCACTTGGCCGGTTTTTTGAAGTTTGCAACTTGGCAGTCTTGTAGCCGTGTGTTGCCGGCAGAGTAGATTAGCACCACCCCAAATCTTCCCGTGGGTATCATAGAAGGCGACTAAGAGAGCGTGAATAGGGCACCCATCTAATTTTCTTGTATCTTGTTTACCAGATTACACCACCCAAAAAGCTTTGTGTTTTCATCCGAACCCTTTTCCAGTCGTATCAGCCTCCGATCCAATGGGTATCGAAAGGGGGAGGACGAGTGAGTGCACCTGTGTTTGCGCGTACATGTGTGCACCTTATTATGTCCTATGCATTAGACTGCTTCAGATATTGGACCAATAAATTGATTAGCACGAAAAATAGTTAAGAGCATGGTAGATACTTCAAATATTTGTGCGCAATTCATACTTGATGGGAATAAAAAAATAAAATTCATAGTAAAATCCTGAATAATATTATTGTAAGTAAAGTAAATAATACTACGTCATCATCATCATCATCATCATCAGCCTATCGAAGTCCACTGCTGGAGGATTGGAGACTGCCTCTCCAATTGTTCGCCACCGTGATCTATCCATGGCTTCTCGCGTCCAGCTCTTGCCAGCCATCCTGCGCAGATCGTTCCTCCACCTAGCCAGAGGGCGCCCTAAATTACGTTAATAATACTACAATTTTAGCTAAATATTCGAATTCAGTGCAGAATAATAGAGGCATAAGTAATACAGATTCACATTAAAATGTGCGTATTTCTACCATCAGCGGTGAGGGAAAACATCGTGAGGTAACCTGCACGTTTCGGATAGTTTCTGAAACATGTAACTATGATTTAGTTCCGTGCTGTCACCGCTTCACAGTGAAAAACATTTTATCACGGAGTAAAAATTTTGCTATTCCTATTTCTGCCACACCACCAAGAAATGGGACTCGAATTTCCTCCTTCCTACAGTATGGATTCCTTCAAACGAAGCGTGAAAAAGCATCTCGCGGGCCAGTATGGCAGTCCTAACGAAGGTGATGCCTGACATCGCTTCCGTTGTAATTGCAACGTGGGCTCTTCTCTTGCTTACCACCAGGCTGAGGAGAGCCAATATACTGTGTCACTATATAAAAAAAAAGTTGGTTGGCAGTCATTTCATCGTAATTAACAGACTCCCCAAACCCTGAATCAAATCCTGTTCAAGCGTACCCTGGGCTCAAAAGCGACAGCTTTGGACGAAACCGGGAATTACACACTAAAATGAGGGTTTACATTTAATGAATTAGATATACCAAATACCAACGTTACTTATTAGGCGTAACCGTGTTTTGATAACATAAGACAAAAAAAAAAAGATTTGTATACAATTTTGTTTTAAATGACTATATACTTTTATTGCACTCAAAGTACAGTATGAAAACTTACTATTAGGTATGACAGGATATGTACAACGAATGCGGCCTTATTACTATGAGCAATCTCTTCCAGGCAACCTTTTGGGTAAAGGCCACTTGACGGAGGTGTAGGGCAGTGCAATATTAATATTTATATACTTACATAGAAAGTTTAAATATTAATACATAAATAAAATATATACTAATACATGTGGGATTGGTGATCGGTAGATGCATGCCAAGGAACGTGTATGAGTTCGATATTTGAATTATAGAATGACGTGCGAGAGTGAGATAGACGACGCATGGCCGACGACTGGGAAAGGCGAAGGACGGAGTAGACAGAGAGTAACTTAGTAGTATACGATTATAATTAAAGAAGCTCTTATTCCCGAAACCTGGGTGTATTATTTTATTCTGTCCCACATACAAAAACTGTTTGTTTTTACTGCATAAAATATTATAAACTACTTACATATATTTGATTAAATATAGATACCTAAATATGTTTTCTTCTTTGTTAAGAGAGTATTGATCTCCCTTTTTAGACAAAAACTATTATTCATAGATGGCAGCCATTGAAGCTTATCTGACAATTCAATCGATTGTTACACTAACTTGCAAGTTATGATTACTTAATAAAAAGTTAACAATCAATTTTGTATGGGCGGGTCTGTGAGACCGTAAGATTTTTTTTATTCGATATGATATCTCAAAACCACTGGGATAACAAGTGTAATTTCAAAATCACCTACTATCTGAGAATATACGCTCATAGAGTTTAGCAGGCACCCATATCCAAAATCAAAAGGATTTCATCACCCTCCCCTTTTCTATCTAATGTCCTTTACCTGAAGGTTGTCTGGTAGAGATCACTCCTAGCGATAAGACCGCCTAAATTGTACATTGTATCTCTGATATACCTATCTTTTAAGTTTTGTATGTTGTGCAATAAAAAGTATCTATCTATCATAAATTCTGTGTGTTTTTTAACTCGTACCCCTTTAACCATTTGTGAACCTTTATAAACTTTTTTATTTATTAAATAAGTGCTGTTAAAAACAAAACCTGACTCCACTTATTAGGCTTGGGAGACGAACAGATAATAAATAATAATTTATAGAATAGAATTTTATTTGCAAGAATAAGGTACTTTTCAGGTGTTGCATATACAAGCTAATTGTGAGGAACCAAACACATTCACCCCTTCAGGGCATGCAAATCATTGTTACTTACTTAGTTATAAAATTAATTAATTCATTATTCATATTAAATAAACATCAATGCATAATAATTAAAATAAATTCATATTATTAAAAAATCATAATTATATATTCACTTAAACTATAAAAACAATGGTGAATTAGTTACATTTCAAGGTCGCGTTAAATATTTTTAATGTCAATTCCCGTGCGTCTATGAGTAATTTATTATATATTTTGATCGCCATAGAGCGGTTGTTCCTTGAGCGCATTATCCTATAATTTCTTTTTTATATTATAAATTCCTTCCTTGTTTTATGGGAACCAGGAATAACCAGGGAACCAATAAAAACCAGACCCAGCACATAACCAGATACACAAATACAGAGACGCAGAGAAAAAGATGACCAAGATTAGAAAATCATAGAACGAGTATAGAACTAATTTCCGTTTTGCTCTTTATTTCTGTAGCATGCATGACGATATTCTATAGAATTACGGTAAATGTGCGAAGGAGCTATATGAACTAGGTAAATACTTTTTTTTATGTAATAGGTGGCAAACGAGCAGACAGACTGGATTGGACCTGTACCCTCACTCACGCAGTGAAACGCAGCACATTGCTGCTTCACGCCGGTTTTCTGTTACTGGTATACTTCGCCTTCGCTGAAGGTCGAAGCACTAAACGCTACGTCGGCACCATCAGCTTGTATTATGATGCCACTGCAGGGTATAGGCCTGCTCCTGTGCTCGCCACTAGCAATGGTCCTTTTTTTTTGTTTTTCCAGGGGAAACCATCATGGCCGTCATCTTGCTACATCTAGGTGGTGTGTGGGACTCAAACCCTAACTAAAACTCCTGGGGTGTCCATCTCCGCGCAATCGCGGTCGGAAAACCCACAGCCGGGACTAGACCGTACCGCTAATCGCGCTCGCCGCGTCACCCCTATCTGGCGCAATACAGCCCTTCAACGCTGTACGACCTACCAGGACATCCAGTAATGTCGTCCCCCGCGGAGTCGTATGCTGAGCAAGCCACTCCCCAGCAGTGGGTACGCTCACGTACTCCGAAAGTCCGTTAAGTCGCCTCTTACGACAGGCCGAGAAAACCTTGGCAGTATTCTTAAACGCCCCTAGCCACAGGGCGTACTAGCAACGGCCACAGGGCCGTTGGCACAGGCCAACCTCTAAACGAAACGCTACGTGAACTTTCTTTAATGCAAACAGCCCTTAGGCTGTTGTGTGAAGTGGATCTTGACGAGATTTCTTAAAATATCGTCAAGATCCACTTTGGTTTGCTGAGCCAGCGTAGTAAGTTAGCCCAAGGAATCTTACTGGTTACCCGTTTAAGTATTTCCTGTACTCTATATCTTAGACTTCTTTAGGTCAAGAGTAAATTTTTTTTTAGATAAGCATGGTCCACCTAAGCATTTTTTTTTAGATAAACATGCTGTGTGGTCTCGGCAGAGTAGAATAGGCCAAGGCGACTAAGGTAAAGCTGCTGGCATGATCATCAGCACCCAGAGAAGGAAAACTCTGCATTTATATCAAAACCCTCGCCAACCCGTCTGCCAAGCGTGGTGAGTATGGCAATTACCCCTCATGTGATTGAGGGAGGCCCGTGCCCCAGCAGTGGGGACTTAAATGGGCTGACGATGATGATGGTCCACCTAAGACTCCATATGCACTTAACATCAGGCGTGATTGAGGTCAAATGCTTGTCCGATTTTTTTTTATTATTACACCTAGACACTGAACCAGCACAAGTGTTCTTCACACGAGTCATCTCGTATGACATGTCTAACTGTTAAAAATTGTACCAGCTAAGTATGTTGGATTAAAACTGAAGTCAATTCGTAATGGATATTTCTGCAATTAGTTAAGGTACCTACCATAAAAACAGATAAACACCATGGTCTAAGAGACCCCCAACGTCAATTCACGCATATCCCCCGCCTTTCCCAATTAAAGGTTAACCTCATATCTGATCTCATAGAGTAAATAAAGCCATCGGCATAATTTCCTACCACAAAACGGGACATCACCTAACTCATAACAAACACACATAACTCTTACGCATCTAGCAATAAGGTTCATAATTAAGCGTCGTCTTTGGCATGGTAGTTGTACAATAAACATTTTTTTTTATCACGGTAACCTTAGACCTCCCAATACGTGGAGACGCCTAAGATTTTTAATTTAGATAAAAAACGTAAAAGAGTAGATGCCATCATTTGGCGTCCGAGTTGCCGTGGGGTGTTTGGGATGTAAACTGCTGGATGTGGCCTAAAACTGTTATATACAATGTAGCTTTTTGAATATCCGAGAGAAGTCTTAAGGGATTACAATATTGAAATAAACAAGTGGTGACGGCCCAATGTGCCGGGTCAATGCATTCCCTCTAATATGGTTGAATGAAATGATGGCTGACACATACGTCATACTTGTGAACAGGTGCCACCTTTGAGGGCCGGTCTGCTTCGGTTTATCTCCTTTTATTCCATTTTATTATTTCATTTTCTTTATTTTGTGTTACAGTTAAACTGTACGGCTTGGTATAATGATAATACAACATTGTATGAAAGTTTGGCTATTAACAAGAGTAACTGGCTAGTTTCTTTTCATATCTTCACGACCAGAAACAACTTTCCGAGCCGGTGGTAGAATCGCTTTATGTTTTTTTAGTATATTTTTTGTATCAACATATAAATTATAAATTGCACGTTGTATCTGTATCCACCTAGCTTTTAAGTTTTGTGTGTTGTGCAATAAAGAGTATCTATCTATCTATATGTATAAACATGTAAAGACATAGATAGGTGCTTATAAAAAGTTTTATATTACTTAAATGTGCCTATGACGATTTGTAAGTGCAATTATAATAAAATAAAAAAACTTTACTTGCATACAAGCCTGTGCAAGTAGAGTGTTTTTTTAGGGTTCCGTAGCCAAATGGCAAAAAACGGAACCCTTATAGATTCGTCATGTCTGTCCGTCTAGGTGTCCGTCCGTATGTCACAGTCACTTTTCTCCAAAACTATAAGACTATATTATTGAAACTTGGTAAATAGATAAATAGATAGATAGATACGCTTTATTGCACAACATACAAAACTTAAAAGCTAGGTATACAGAGATACAATGTACAATTTAGGCGGTCTTATCGCTGATGTATTTTGTTAGCTCATATTAAAGTTAGTATTAGGGAGGAGACTATGGCAACAATCTCCTCTTTAAGACAGATGTATTAAACTGTTTAATTTTAAAAGTTAAAAAAATATTACGAATTAAAAGCTTATTTTATAATTAAGATATAATATAAATAAATGCATTGATTCTGAACGCGAGACGAAATGTTTAAGTGCGTTATTTGCTTTATTATTTTACTTAAAAATAAATTGCTAAAAATATCCACTATTGCCTAGTTTCACTTTTCCGTTTGCTCGTCTGCCATAATTTTTTTTCGTTATGGCGGACAAACGAACAGAATCAGCATATTTTTTTTTACAAAAGAACAATATGATTTTTTTGCCATATCTAGTAAGTAGTGACTCCCGGCCAAGTTTTCTTGCACACGCGTGTATATTTCCGTGTACTTAGCATGATGGAGCTTGCTTAGTGCCCTTGCGTCGAGCGCATTTATTCATTTGCCTATGGGAAAGGCACTTTACATGCAACATGTTTATAAAGTTCTATTAATATCGTTAGTCTCCAAGTACAAGTACATACAAGACAGACACACATCAAGTTAACACAAACTGTCAAATTTCCTCAAATTTGTCAAATGTCTTGAACGTAACGTCTTTGCGATTAAGATGAGAATCCACTGAAGATATTTGGCAGTTTTTTTATGCTAGAGGCGACAAAAGAGCAAAGCGAGTCACCTGATGGAAAGTAATGTTCGCCGCCCATGAACATCTACGAAATCAGAGAGAACAGTTTTGTATACTTCGATGTGTGTCTGTAAGTACATAGGGAGTTGTAGAACGCTCCGTTATAAATGGACTGGCTCGACCGAAGTGATACCACGGCCTCACAGAATTCCGGCGTGAAGCAGTGTTGTACAGTGTTTCGCTGCGTGTGTGAGGGTACCGGAGGACCAATTCGGGGGAAAGGGGGTTTTTAAGGGTGGCAGCGCACTTGTGACTCTACTGGTGTCGCGAGTATCTATGGGCGGCGGCAATCGCTTACCATCAGGTGATCCGTCTGCTAGTCTACCACCTCCTTCTCATATTAAATAACACCTGCGAAGAAAGTCTGACTCATGAATAAATGCATAATGAATATAATAACATATAATCTACACGGTGCCGAAAACGAAGAAAAAAAATTCGATGCTGAAACCAAATTTATTCCACAACGCCCTATTGTTTCCCTTTCAGGGTTAAAAACTCACATTGAACCGAGAAAGTAGTAAAAATTGTTCATAATAAACATGGTGTTGTAAAAGCTCGTTCCTAACAAAAAGTCAAAGGCACACTTAATTTATTCAGTAGCGAAGTGTGTGACTGCCCGTGTTTCTTATGCAAATCGCTGGATATTTACGACTGAGGGGATGGTCAGAGATTAAGCGAAACTTGTACAGAGACAGCTTAAAATATATATTTTTTATTATAGCACATTATATTAGCTCGCTTAAGCCTGATGGCATCGGACTCCAAGATCGGATCCGGCACTCTGAAATCCGTCGCAGGACTTAAGTCCAACACCACCACCATTCACAGGACACTTAGCTAGATGCGGTGATGGCAGATGGAGTAAAATCCTAACCGAATTCCGGGTCGTCCAGTATCCTGATGGGTCGATGACATCACCAAAATCATGGGGACTACCCGTATGGCGAGACGGCAGGAAGAACCATGGGTTGATGGCGGGATAATAATCCCGCCACCATATTATAGTCTTGTCTAAAACTAAGATATTCCCGGTGCTATAAGTACTGGTTAACGATAGCGGCGTTGTTTCCTATACTCTGTTGTTTGTTTAGGTAATTAACTATAGGTAAACAACAAAAATGGCGGAGTTCAGGGATTTTTACCTTTTATTCGAATCGTGATCTGTCACTTCAAGTAAAGTTCACAATTGGCGTCTATACTGGAAACCCGACCATGTGAAATATCAGTCAAAAGTGCTGCCGCACTACCAAGCAGTATGAATTTTTGATTTAGTAGGGTTGTCCATTACTTTTTTCACAAGAAAGGTTTTGGATAACTGGTTTTTTAGATACTTTTTTGTGGGCACACTGTAATACTTTTAGAAATAAGTACAAATAAATATTTACTTTATTGTTTGTAAGCTTAAAGATAATGTTCGCCCTTTTTATTAAAACAAAGTGGTAAAAATATAAGAATTGATAACTGAGAAAATGAGATTTCGATTCATAATAATATAATTTCTGTTGCGTTTCGTGTCGCAATGAAAAATGGCCCTAAAAAGAACCCTTTTTATGGTTTGTTTACATTTGTTACCTAAACAAATGGAGTATAGCACACTCAGACGAGAGATTTTTTTTCACTGACAAGTCCGGAAAAGAAACTTCAAATTTTTTCGCACTCGAGTACAATACTATACCAAAGATATTTATATACCTTCTGTTATTGTATAATCTATAACAAAAGGGTGTTCCTCCGGGTTCTAAATAAAATAATGTGTGACCACCAGTACTTGTGCCATTCATGCCCAAGTTTTGTTTCTACTTTATTGTCTAAAATAATATGGAGCATGATTTCAAAGAAATACGTATTTTTGTTGCCATTGTGATTTTACTCTTAGCTCATTATTTATTAGTACAGTCATGTGCAGTAATAAGTATACAACCTCATTCAAATATGAACCTTATTGTTCCGTTTTAAGAGTTTTTTTTATGTGGTAGGTGGCAGACGAACAGACAGATCGCCTGATGGTAAGCGATTGCCACCGACCATTGCATTTTTAATGTCTATAAGCGGCGGTTACCGCTTATCATCAGATAGGCTTAAAAAGCATTCATCTGCCCAACGTTGGGCGAAAGAATGCTGATGATGACGAAGAAGAATATTATCATATTTATTTAGGTATCATACTACTGTTCTAATTATTGTAAATAAGGACTTACTGCTAAAATTGAAAAAAAAAAATGAAAAAGTTTATTAAAAAACAACATCAGCATACATATTTAACAAAATTATTTTCTTATCTATAGGTTAAAACATGCTAAGGTTGTAGGTATCGACTGGCGTTATCTTAAAAACTTTACAGAGATCTCTACACTAGGCTAGGCCTGTACTGTAGACAATCTTTAATCACGGGTAACCAGGATAATTAATTATGGACGCGACTTACGATTCTAAAAATATTCTGTGTTTTTTTACGTGATTGCCGCCGCCCATGGATACCCGCGATACCAGTGGTCACAAGTGCGCTGCCAACCTTTAATCCTCTTTTACTTTTACTCACGCAGCGAAACACAGCACAATGCTGCTTCACGCCGGTTGTCTCTATTAATATTTGAAAATGAACGTACCTTATAATTTTACAGAGGTACTGTAAAATTCTCCCGTGTTACATTACTTTATAACATTGTACTCATAAAACTAAAGGTGTATTTATGTTTATGATCCAATCATAAATATTCCTATGTAAGCTTATAAAAACAAACTTTTTACCAAGCATTATTTTGTTTTGATTTAATTTCAACACTGACCATTGTATTTTTGAATGTTGTTCTTTTTACAAAATCCTGTTTGACCATTTGGTAGTCCAGGGGATAAAATCACGCTATTTATAAGCAAAACATTTCTCGATAACAACCCTCGATCTATCGCCCATCTGAACGAACCCTTTGTATAATATTTCACTAGACAATGTCTAAAACCAGATATTTTGGATATCAAAGTGAATATTACGGTCACAAAAACACAATGGGGTCTGGGATTAATTTATTCAATCTTAGTTCATTTGACGTCACAACTCACTTTTTTTGGTTCACTCACGTGGAATGAATGGTTAAAATTGTCCTATTTTTTGTCATGCAGGCTTTGTCCCGTTTTGGTCAGTGATGTTTCGTAGTAAAAAAGTTAGATGGATATTCTTTATTGCACAAAAACAAAATACAAGTATGATACAAAAAAAACAACAGACAGTACAATAAGGCGGTCTTATCGCTTCCAGCGATTTCTTCCACAAAACCTTACAAGTTGTTTATTTTCTCTTTTTACTATGTGATAGGTGGCAGACGAGCAGACGGCTCACCTGATGGTAAGCGATTGCCGCCGCCTATGGACACCCGTGATATTGTAGAGTCACAAAATGTGCAGCCAACCTTTAAACCCCCCTTTCCCCCTCACGCAGCGAAACAGATCACAGTGCTGCTTCACGCCAGTTTTCTATGTGGCGGTGGTATCACTCCGGCCAAGTCGGCCCATTTATGCCGAAGCGTGGCTCTCCCAAGGTATATATTCTCTTCTTAGTCGTGATTTTCATTATTGTAGATCGTCGTGCCTGTTTTGTACCCTTACCATGAGTTTGGAAACTGTTCTCGCTATCGAAAATTATCGCTCTGTGCCTTTCATTGTGGTGCATGTGAAAGAGACAGTGCAATAGTTTTGGATAGCGAGGGTAGTATTTAAAACTCTTGGTAAGGCCTCTGATATGCTTTTTTTAAGGAGTTGAAATAAATAAATATAAACTAACGTGCAATCAACGTCATTGTCCATAATTTGTTACATGAAATTTAATTTTCTTTTAAAGTATGTACGGTATTAAATAACTTTAAAGAATCATTTTATTTATAATCATTAGTAAAATAATAAACACATCCTAATTTATGTGTAATAAAGACCCAAGAAAAGATGGCGTAACGATTTAGACAACCAATACTATGATAAGCAGGAGCTGGTTTCCAATAGAGATCACTGGAGAAGTTTAGCAGATGCCTTTGCCCAGCGTTGTGACAATATAGGGTAACAACAAAGCTTAAATCAAAACTTTTTTTCTAGAAGCGAAAAAAAGTATTTTTATCAATCGAAAACACACCAAACGGGCATAACCCTAAATTTTAGGGTTGTTATTCTTAAAGTTCCATGCGTAACAAACTTAATTCTGCCATCTCCTTTCTCTTTACCACTTTTACTTAAAGCACAATTTGCTTTGCCCCACTTTTTATTTCTAACAGGAATTCCCTGGACCAGTTTGCTTACGCTCGTGATAATTGTCCCTTACCTTTGATAAAGGCAGACGTGCCGTACGGCGATAGGCCGACGTGCCGTATGGCTATAGGCAGACGTGCGGTACGGCTAACAGGCGTTTCTCTCATGTAGAAGTTTGTGGTATCAATGTTACCATCTCGATAGTGGGTCACGACGGCCGTTTGGATTCCTTGGATCACTTGCTTAAATGGCATTTTTAGGCAAGTTTTTTATCTACTAAGGTGGCAATAAAAGTGATGAAAAGATTAAATATAGTTTCAGTAGAATCATGATTAGTTACCACAATGGACAACATTTCATATTTTTAACATGTCCATATTGTTTTTTTATATGAAAATAGACATAAAATGAACGGACCCATATTTTTTCTTTTTTCAAAATTTGTCCATTTTCATGCATAAAATAATTATTAAAATTCTTTATATTCTAAATAGACGTAAGCGCCAAATGACGTCATCGGACGGCTGAATACAGCGATATTCCTTTGCTTATCATTGTTTTAATAAGAAAAAGGTACTACTGTCAAAGGTAAATAATACTAGTGTCAACATTGTCAACGTCATTCATTCATTCAACGTTGACAAGTTGTCTTTTTTTTGACAGTTGCATGTCATGGGTTTGGCATTTCGTAAATTTAAAACTATAATGTGCTAGGCAAAGAAATATTTTACATTCTGCCGTCCGATGACGTCATCGTACGTTTTTTAGTTTTTTATTTTTTTCTCAGTAAATAAGCAATAAAAAAAAAATATAAATATATATTCGCGCAGCGGAAAAGTAAATAAAGAAATGGTATTTTTTGTTTCAGAGCTTAGCAATTTTGAAATGTTGTCCATTAGAGCGATAGGTACCTATATTATGAATTACAGCTTTTTGTGCCTCCAATGGTAATAAGAGTGTTTATAAGTGGCGCCAATCGCTTACCCCCGGGTGGTGCGTCTGCTCGTGTGCCACCTATTAAGGCGACGTGTAGGGCACACTAGCGACGCCAATCGATTTTAATTTTAAGCTACTAAGCCGGATATATTTGAAACAATTTCGGGATTACAACCTCTCGGCAAACACTTATACTATTTATTAAATAGCCATTAACAAATTTTGGGTCCAACGCGTCCGCGAAAAATATTTCGCGTACAAAAACGGACCCAACATTTGGGAATGGTGATTTAATAAATAGTATAAGTGTTTGCCAAGAGGTTGTAACCCCGAAATTGTTTAAAATGGATCCGGTTTAGTAGCTAAAAATTAAAATCGATTGGGGTCGCTAGTGTGCCCTACCCGTCACCTTAAATAAATACCTCGGCGGTAAGTGAAAATATCATGAAGAAACCTCTGCAGGTTTCTTCACTTTACGATTTTTAGTAAATTTTTAGTAAATTTTTAGTAATTATAAGAGACCTGCGTCTCGGATAATTACTAAAAATTGACTATACCGATAATAATAGTTGA
>JADPWL010001555.1:0-10213 GCA_019059595.1 Marasmia exigua | reverse complement strand
TCGGCTAAATATGGTTCCCGAGGCACGGGGGTACAAGACCGCCAACTTCCAGGCTTACAATATTTATTTATTTATAAGATCACCAATAAAATTTACACCAGTACATGATACAATAATAATGTTATGGTAGTCGCTGAAAACCAGCGTCGGGGTTGGTCTCTTGGATCAGCACCGACTAATGCTGAGCGGCCGCCTCTTTGGCGCATACAGGGATAATGTTGTCCTACTTTTTGTTAATGATTTATGTCTAGGTTATGTTTCTAATTAAGTTTCCTTGTTTTGTATTGTGCCAAATAAAGTTTTCATTCATTGATTCATACAATGATAACACCAGAAAATTTATAAAACAATCTAAACGAAATCTTATTTATAGGTGACAACGTTTATTACAAAACTTAGATACTTGGCTCGACCCGGGGATAGAATCCACCTAGCCACTGCTCCACCTAGACAGTCAGGCCATAAGAATGGCTAACCTTAGAGTTTTTTGCCATTCCAATTGCATTGAAAATAAGTTTTTCCCGAATTAGGAAAACTTTATTTTTTTTCAAATAGCCCTTCAAATTCAAATAGAAATATTTAAGGCATTTATTCCTTGCAAACATTCTCGGCTCATGAATGAGTTATGTTATTTACGTGCTTATAGAGTTGTTGGTGTTGGAAATTCTCTGGGAAGCGAACCCGTTTCCATTATTCATATAGTTTTCAAATTCAATATGATTCGCCGGCAATCGGGGGCGTACCGGAAAGGTGAAGTTGATTACCCCTGCAAGTGTCAAAATATAGGTTTTAATCGGAAGTAGTGTTGTTGGTAGGGAATGGACTATATCGATACATGAATCTCCGATACCACAATAAACACAATCGCGGGTTTTAAGACTCTATTAGGTCCAAGCAAGTTGTCCATGACAACTCACTCGACACACAATAGCAGTGTTAAAAACGATACAATCCAACTATTCTTATACATGATTGACTACTAGTATACGTAAATTGATTGAGTGAATAAAAATATCTAAAATCAAAAATTGTTATTCATATTAAGTCCATATATTGAAACACTTCATTTTTAATTTCAAATATGTACTCTACCGCTATCTACCGGGTTTGATTAAGAAAGTCGATTCCATGAGAGAAGAAGCAAAAAAACTCCGTTTATTGCTGACTCTTTTCATTATACCAATTGAGGATTACAATTTTATTTGTAGTTGTTATTTTTACCCGGATCATGTCATTGTCAGCCCATTCAAGTCAACACTGATGGGGGCGCGGGCCTCTCTCAATCACATGAGGGGTAATTGCCATACTCACCACGCTTGGCAGACGGGTTGGCGAGGGTTTTTGATATAATGCAGAGTTTTCCTTCTCTGGGTGATTGATGTCATGCCAGCAGCTGACCTTAGTCGCCTTTTACGGACAACCTCGGTAAGAGTGAGGGTGGCCTATTTACTCTGCCGGGGACCACACGGTTACCCGATACGATGAAGCAAAAAAGGAGGGTTATGATTTGACCTGTATGTATGTATGTATGGTTGTTCATCAGTTGTCTCTAACTTCTAAACTAGTTATCATATTTGATAAATGAGGTGTCGTTAGAAGCGTTTTCATTGTCTTCTGGATATGTGCTACAAGACCGTAAACGTTAAATGACTACAGCGGCCCTCTAGGGGACTTAGAGTAAGGAACTAAAAAAAAAATTTGCTTGGCGGTACCATGTGGGGTATCAAGCGAAAGAGCTTTTTTAGCACATTTCAAAATTGTAATTTTATTTACATAACTAAAAATATGTAAAAAAATAAAATTGTAAAAACTAAACACCCGACTACAAAAAAAACGCTCTAATAAAGTACGACGAAACAGGAAAACTGTCAAAAAAAAACGCCTTCCAAACCACGATTTTACCTTTATACACCTCAAATAACATTTTATAAAAGTCCATTCGAGAAAAAGTTTTTGATGTGCAAAAGTCATTTTGGTTGTGCAAAATGTTTTAGATATGGTTAGCAATTTATTAATATTGAGGGGAACGTTAACTAATAAAAATCAAAAGACGACTGTAAAAAAACTAAACCCACGACAGAAATCTTGCCTATATTCAAAATGACTTGCATAATACTCATCCCAGCGAAAAACTGTTTCCCCTGTCTATGCCCGAGGGCATCCAAAGCACCCTTGTACGAACTTGCCTATTTGTTATAATACTTGCTTTCATAAATAGGAACCCCAAATAAAATAGCTATTTTAAGCTTTCGACGTTGTATGTTTGAGGTAGGTATCCCTAAGTGATACAAAACATGTAAAAAAAGAGAAGCAAGAATACTAAGGGTGGAACATATACTTTCTAAAAGACTTCACTGCCCAAATATGAACATCGTCTGAGCTAAAAATAATTAGCTGTTCCATTACTGCAGTTGACAGACCCGGACGGCACAATTGGTAGGGACCTGCCTCTTACGCCAAAGGTCTCGAGTTCGATCCCCACCCGGACAAACACTCGTGCGATGAATACTGGTTGTTCGGTGTCTGGGGTTGTGGGTTAATTTTTTGTGGGTTAGGGTTTTTTTTTTATAAAATTTCACAACATCACATACATTTGATTCTGATCGGATAGGTAGCTCAAGCACTGTGTTACGGGATTATCAGAATCAAACAGTGAAAAAAAAAAAAAACATAAAAATTTTTTTTTGTATTTAAAGTATATATTTGTGTTCCTCTGTTGTCTGAATCTGTAGTGTGTTACAGATTGCTTAAAGGCACTTAGTGACGGAATAGGTCAAAGTATGAGATGTGTGAGAATTATTATTATTATTATTATACTAAATAGAATTTCGTTTTTTTTCTGTTTTTTTAATAAATTAATTATAGTACGAGAATAAGTATGGTTTATTGTATTATTAATTATGTATGTATATTTAGTCATATTATATATTAATCATATGTGTGTTTATGGATATATATTTATTTATGGTTATATATATAATGGTTATGGTTGACTAGTAGAGAATGCTGTATAGCATTAAGTCCGCAAATTGTACTTTGTTTTCTTGTGCCATTAATAATAATAATGCAAGAAAAATAAAATAAATATCCGCGCGTCAAGAATGTATGAATTAGCTGCTTTTGCTTATATATGGTAAGTATTATTGCTCATTGCAATTATACAACGTGTAAACGTAGTATAATTACAAAATCATTTATTCGCTATTAAATAACGCACAGTTATTCTAATACTAGAATAGGGTTACATTATTTGCAGGTGTCAATACCTACATGGGAAAAAAATCTTAAGGCCTTTTTAACTGACCATGGGAGGGTCACGCTTTGGCATGAATGGGCCGGCTCGATCGGAGTGATACTACGGCTTCACAGAAAACCGGCGTGAAGCAGCATTGTCCTGTGTTACGCTTGAGTGAGGGTACCGGAGGCCCAATCCGGGGGAGAGGGGTGGTTTAGAGGTCGGCAGCGCACATGTGACTTCACTGGTGTCGCGGGTGTCCCTGGGCGGCGGTAATCGCTTACCATCAGGTGATCCGTCTGCTCGTCTGCCACATATCACATTAAACACTTATAAAAATAGGTGTGAGAATGTTCTTAATATGTGGTTTTACCTATACCTTATTACCTGAAATAATATACATGTAATTACAAATATATGCTTTTTAATACTTTTCTTTTGTAAATTTTGTTTTCTTTTAGGCAAACGCGTATCATCCTAGACCTCATCGTCGCTTTCCTCAGGGGCGAGTGTGGTCAACTGGGGGGGTTTAGGGCCCTTTTGGTGACCAAAAAAAACATAATACATACTTATAATACATAGAAAACACTCAGAAACAATATACAAATAAACAATGTTCATGCACACAAAATATTTGTACGTGCGGAGATCGAACCGCAACCCTTGCAGCGCGGGCCCAGTCACTACCCACTGGTCCAAACGGTCGTTCATTTGATTATTCAATGCCTAATCGAATGTTTAAGCATTCAGTATTGAAAGGCATCAGTGGGTACACACGGTTGAGCGTTACAAGTGGGAAACAGATCACTGGCGATTAAGTCTGCGCAAAATAAACCCGAGCAAACACAAGGCTTAATGAGGTGCCCTCTGGCTGTTGGCGCAGGTGCGAACTTGCGATATGCGGTGATGTACACCTATTGTTGTTACACATGCTCAGATGTAGCATGCTTTTTAAAGAGTACAAATATGAGCACGCTAAGGAAAACTGTTCACATTGCTATTTCAATAGAATGCTAGTACCCTATTTTAGCATGCTTAAAAATAAGAAAACCTAATTGACGACCCGTTTGGATCAGTGGTAGTGAACGCCGCTTCTCATGAACACGTCTGTTTGTACTGGTCTGGGTGTTTTCTATGTATTATAAGTATGTATTTACAAAAGTACGTCGTGTGGTCCCCGGCAGAGTAGAATAGGCCACCCTCACTCTTACCAAGGTGTCGTAAAAGGCGACTAAGGCAAAGCTGCTGGCATGATCATCAGCATCCAGAGAAGGAAAACTCTGCATTTATATCAAAACCCTCGCCAACCCGTCTGCCAAGCGTGGTGAGTATGGCAATTACGAGACGCAGAGAAAATGTAAAAATGTTGTGTCCCTTAAACAAGAATAAGCACAAAAAAGGCACGGAACTAGTGTCCGTGGAATTCAATGTATATTAAAAAAAAATTCAAAATAGGTACTCATTTGTCATCTACCGCTAGTTCGGAATGTCGATTTCTACTGAGAAGACACCAGCAAGAAACTCAGTAGTTACTCCTTTCAAATATTGATGATGTTATAGAGTTTCAATTTAGAAGAGAAAAAAAATACAATTATCAAAGTTAACAGGGTACGAATAACAACAGAAATTCCTAGACCGAAATAGCGATTCTTTATCAATCACAAGCGATGTTTGACGAATGAGCAATGCACAGATGTTTATTTTACAACACCAAAGACTTAGAATTGCTCGGAAATACACCTGCAGCGAAAATAAAGCACAGTTTGAGCGAATGTTTGTCTAAACGTCAGCGGCGGCCGAACAGATGGAATTAGACCGCGCGCACGCAGGTACGCTTGAGGAAATTTAGGGCCTTAGTCATAAACGTTTAAATGTTGGAAACAAAAAAAAGTCGCACAAAATTTTCGATTAAGGAACTTACAATGTGCCGATTAAGGAGACTCAGAGTGGGGACTACATTGCGGCGGCCTCCTCGTGTGGCCCTTTCGGTAGTATTTTTGCTCTATTTGGAGCTGCTACCGAAAGGGTCCCTGGGCAACGGCGGGTTGTAATCGGTCATTGCTACCCGGCGGCTAACAGCTGCACACACAAGGGAGGGCTTCTGGAGTCGTTCTGTCGACCCCCAGTTGAGCCCTCTCGGGGCCTTGGACCGGCCTCATGGTTTGGGGAAACCCCTCTCCTGTGGCCTCTTTTGTTCTGGGCCCGGGGCCTTGTACGGCGTCACCTCACACGTGATTGCGTTTTGACGTGGGCCGCACCAGAGTGGAGTGCCTTCGGGCGCAGTGGCCGAAAGGCCTTGTTCGGAGTCCAGCGTCGAGTCTTCGACCCACGGGGTTGGACGGTGTTGCCAACTTTCCCCGGTTCCTTATCCAGCGGAGTTGGGTTTCGCCGCGGCTTCGCTTTGAAGCCTGCGGGTTTTATTTTCCCAACCCACTCTGCACTGCAGCCAGCAGTGTATGGGTGGGGATGGGTATCCGCAGCAGTGGTGCATTGCACTGCAGCCAGCAGTGGGTGCCATTCGGAGGGCAGTGTTTGGTGGGCCGTGGGAGAGGCCCTGGGTCCGTTGGGACCGGAGGTGGAGAGAGAGCCGTACTGGCGAGCCTATTTCACCCTGAGGGGTTTAGCAGGTGACTTAAAAAGTTCGTAGTCCGCGTTCCCGCCCTGAGAGTTTCTCCGGCGCACGAGGGAATGGAAAACTGTCACAGAGAGTTAGTGCGGTTATGCCCCTAGGAGCACCCCAGGGGAGAGCCCCACACTACCCGGGTGACCCCAGCGCAGGGTGTGCATAAATTAAAAATTCTGAGGAGGCTCAGGTCACCCATAGAGCAATGGTGAGGGCTATGCTCGGCACGTATCTTACGTGATTCGTACAGAAATGATGAGATCCGAAGCTGGTATGGAGAACATGGGGGAGGCCTATGTCCAGCAGTGTACGGCTATTGGCTGAAATATGATTGATGATGTTGAAATTTTCGATTGAATAAGGACCCAGAGATATGTTTGTTAAACCTGTTGTTTTTAATAAAAAAACTATAGGCCAACATTAACGGAGTCCGCCTAGAAGATGCCTATGCGCTCTTTCCTTAATGATGCAGATGTAATTGGATACGGAAAACAGACCTTGGCAAGGAAGTTCTACTCCATAGCTGTTCCGCAGAGAACGTTGGAAGCGAATGTTCGTGCGGATAAGGGGTAAGTTATTGTAATGACAGTTCGGAAATTGTGAAATACTTAATTATCAAAAATATCAATATTATATTACTAAAACAAATAAAGTGAAAAATTGCCTTTAAAGATAAACATTGAGTCCCCGACTGTACTATTGAAAACGCGGAACGAATGTCTTTGTGAATTTTTTGCACGACTGAATTGCCTGAATCCGAGTTCAAATGAGCTTTTAGGTATTGAATAATGGTTTCAAAGAGTAATATGGATTGTATTTGACCGGGAACTAGGGATCAATACATGCATTACTGACTGTTAAGTTGATTATACTATATCGCTTCTATGTATTATAAAGTATAAAATTTACAAAAATAACGTATTATATGTATATATTTGTAATCCCACTGTTGATTCTGATATCCGTAAACACAGGTGCTTGAGGGGGGGGGGGACCTACTTCAGGGTCAGATGTTGTAGGTATGCGATTTTTAGCATGCCTCCGGTCACGCCGCCCCGACCCCAGGACACGGCCGTGTACTGGTGGTCGGCCGAGCTCGACGCCCTCCGTGCGGAGTGTTTCTCCGCCCGGAGGGCCTACACCGGAGCGGCGGCGGCGGCGGCGGGACCAGGAGGAGGAGGCGCGCCTCTACGAAGTCTTTCGGGACAGGAGGCGCGCACTCAAGGCGCCGATCGGCAGAGGCCAAGGGATCGCGCCCGCGAGGAGATGCTCCAGAGTCTCGACGACGATCCGTGGGGGCGGCCGTACAAGGCGGCGCGGCAAAACGCTGCGCCCCCATTGGCCGCCCCTGTCACGAGGACTCTGGAGCCGGGGCTCTTGGGGCGGGTGGTACAGGGGTGTTTCCCCCCCTGCGACCACTCGTTTGTCCCCCCTCCGATGCCTCCACCATATGGATTATACCAGTTGGTGGAGGCCCCCCCCGCAGGTCACGACGACGGAGCTCGGAATGGTCGAGCTCCGACTGCGGGGGGAAGAAAACCGCCCCCGGGCCGGATGGAGTCCCGGCCCGCCATCCTCTCACATCTGCCTCGGGCAGATGGAGGAGAGGATCCGGGGCCTCTTTGACCGGTGCCTCCGGTCAGAGAGGTTCCCCCGGATCTGGAAGGAGGGCCTGCTGGTCCTCCTTCGTAAGGAAGGTCGGCCGGCCGACGACCCGTCCGGCCTATAGGCCCAATTGTGCTGCTGGACGAGGTGGGGAAGATCTTCGAGAAGATCATGCGCTTCCCGCCTCGTCCCAGCACCTCGAGGAAACTGGGCCTAACCTCAGTGAGGCCCAGTACGGGTTCAGGGCCGGTCGATCCACGATCGACGCCCTGTCCCGGCTCCGCTCCCTCTGCGAGGGAGCGTCGAGCAGGGGGGAGGGGTTGTTGGCAGTCTCGTTAGACATCAAGAATGCCTTCAACTCCCTCCCCCATGCAGTTATTATGGAGGCACTCCGGTATTTCCGGGTGCCTCCATACCTGATAGGGCTGGTCGACGACTATCTCGCCGACCGGTCCGTGGCGTTTGTTGACCGCCGCTGGTTCTGTCCAGCGGCGTCAAGTCGTATCCGGTGTTCCACAGGGGTCCGTTTTGGGGCCCCTGCTCTGGGAACATCGGGTACGACTGGGTGTTGCGAGGCGCGCTTCTCCCGGGCATGGGTGTCATCTGTTATGCAGATGACACCCTAGTCACCGCCCGGGGGGAAGTCCTTCCGGGATGCAGCGCGCCTCGCATCGGTCGGCGGCGATTTAGTCGTCGGCCGTATCGGCCGGCTGGGGCTAAACGTAGCCCTGGCCAAAAACCGAGGCCCTTTACTTTCCCGGGCCTCGGGAGAGCCGACCACCCCCCCGGCGCAGCCATCCGCGTCGGTGGGGGTGGACATCCCGGTGGGGGCCGAGATGAAATATCTCGGCCTCACACTGGATCCGCGCTGGCACTTTGGCCCCCACTTTAGGGGGGTGTCAGCGCGGGTCCTCAAGGCAGCAGACCACCTTTCGTGGCTGCTGCCGAATCTGGGAGGGCCTGGAGAGAGGTGTCGGGCGGCTATATGCCGGCATCCTCCGCTCCATGGCCCTCTAACGGGGCCCCGATCTGGATAGGGGCCCTGACGAAGAAGGGCAATTGCGGCCCTCCTAAGGAGGCCGCAAAGGGCCATTGCCCAGCGGGTCGCGAGAGCCTACCGGACGGTAGGTTTCTCCGCGGCCTGCGCACTCGCCTCCACCACCGCCATGGGAGTTGGAGGCTGGAGTGCTGGCCGCCGTCTACGAGAAGACGGCGGCCAAGCGAGCGGCTGGCGATCCCCTCTGCCCCCGGGAAAGGGAGGCAATAAGGAAGGAGGGTCGCAGCAAATGGTGGAGGCTAATGGACGGCCTCTCTCAAGTGGAGAGATACGGCCGTCCCACGCTCGCGGCGCTCGCACCCGGTCTTGGACCCGGTGGCTCGAGCGCCCCCACGGGTTTTTGTCCTTCCGGACGGTGCAGGTACTTACCGGGCATGGTTGCTTCGGTAATACCTGCACCGCACTTCAACGGGAGGACAATCCTTCGTGCCACCAGTGCGGCGCTGCGGAGGACTCGGCGCATCACACGTTGGTCGGTGTGCCCCGTCCTTCGACCAACAGCGGTCCGCGATGGTCGCGGAGGTCGGACATGACCTCTCATTGCCCAGCATAGTTGAAGCTATGCTGGATAATGAGGGGGCGTGGTCGGCCCTTTCGCCCACTTCTGTGAGGAAGTGGCTGGCGCAGAAGGATGGCGGCGGAGCGGGAGCGCTAGACTAACCCCCTCGCAGGCCCGCTTCGAGCAAGGAGAGGACGAGTTCGGCGGAGAACTCTTCGTCCTCTCCGTGGAGGTGGCCAGCCGGCAACAGGGACGGGGGTCCCTTGTGCCGGCACTGCCATTGGCACCTCCACCGCTCGTTGGGGACGGCTCAGCTCTTCCGGCTGTCCCCAACCCCCCTCCTCCTAGTCTGAGGAGGGGCGTGGCCGCACACCCCGGGTAGGGGCCTGTGGGGGAGTGGGGTTGCGGGGAATAGCATAGCGCAGTTTTCCACCGGACCCATATTTCTATACCCACGGGGGGGTGAGCCCCGGGGAGGTTTTAGGGTATGCCCTCAGGCCGCTTCTTGTTGAAAGAGCGGCCCGGAGGGAGAGTCCCACAGTAACCCTGTCGTCCCCCCGGCGACAGGGTCTGCGTAATGCATTTCTCACGGGAAAACCCAAAAAAAAAAAAACGGGTAAGATGTTGTGAAATATTATTATGAAAATTTATATTCTGAATGATTCAGAACACCCACCTTCCGGGGTTACGTGGCACTTTTTATAGTGAAAGATAATTAGGTCCATACAGAATACTTATGAAGGTCAAAGGTTCACATATTATAATCTACTTAGTCGCCTTTTTTACGAACCTCGGTAAGAGTGAGGGTGGCCTATTCTCTATGCAGGGGAACCACGGCTAGTGCTGGCATGATCATCAGCAAACCAGAGAAGGAAAACTCTGAAAATTTATAATCAAACCCTCGCCAAACCCGTTTGCCAAGCGTTCGTGAGTAGGCAAATTAACAATTGGCAGCAGGGGGGACTAAAATGGGCGGATGATGATGATGAATGATTATTCATACTAACCGTTGTTCGTTAAATGTCGTTAGAAGACACCAGCAAGAAAAGTAGTAGTTAACCTTTCAAATTATTGATGATGTTACAGAGTTTCAGTGAGAAGAGAAAAAAATACAAACATCAAAGTCGTAACAGGGACTACTATGAATAACCACAAAAGACTAATCGATAACATGGCCAAGAATCCTTATATTTA
>JADPWL010001554.1:0-11191 GCA_019059595.1 Marasmia exigua | reverse complement strand
GACCCGATTGAAACAGTGGCAGTGAACGCTACCTCTGATACAAGGGTTGCGGGTTCGATCCCCGCACAGTACAAACATGAACATGTTTGCTTGTATTGGTCTGGGTGTTTGCTATGTATTATAAGTATGTTTTTACAAAATAAAAGTATTATATGTATATATTCGTAATCCCACCGTTGATTCTGATGTCCGTAACACTTCCGTCAATTGAAAGAACCAGTTTTATATAATAAGTTAGGGATTTGGTCATTTCACTGTTCACTTGTGCTCGATAAAAATAATATTTATCATTTTTTGATTCCACCACAGCTAACAGAAAATGATTTTGCATCATGTTGTTACCTTTTCTGTGGACAGCTGCACACATGCTCATGCTTCTTGTAGTTTATATACATTCAAAAAATAGTTATTTAAGTGAACAATATCTATAGAAGGCACGTTTGAAGACTGTTGGAGAGAAGAGAATTCTTCATTTGGTGGCCACAGAATATTTGACAATGGTTCTGCTACTGGACCCTCCACAGCATTATATAGAAAATTATTGTTCCGGTCATATGCGGCCAATCTGTAACAGATAATGGTATACAATTTAATACCATTTAATGTAAAAAGCTTTTAAACTCCAAAACATAATACCAATATTGTTAAGGTTATAAAATCTGTCACATATAATAGTCCGAAAGCTAGCTTCAGGGCTTGAATAAAGGCTTACCTCTTAATAAGATCTTCCTTTTTTCCAGTTAATCTTGCATTTCTTCGTCTTAATAGGGTATATGACTAAGCTCAAGATTTTACAAAATATAAATATTTTATCAAAATATAGGTAAATATGTGCCAATGGCAAAAATTCTCAATTAAAAATATAACGTCTAGCCGGTTTTATGGTCATTCAAAGATTCATGGGCAAGTCCATTTTAAAACTATGAAATTATCAAAAAAGAATTATAATTCTATTATAATAATTGGTGCAAATTGTATGGGTTATTCAATGGTATAACCATTGAATAACCCATACAATTTGCACCAATTATTATAATAGAACCATTGACATAAACGAAACATTTGATATAGCTACCATACAAAATTCAAATGAAATGCATACAAAATACTTAAGTGTGACGTCACATCTAAGTAGCCATTTGTATGGAGCGTTTTGGGTTTGCCCAAAATAATGTGATTTTAAAGTTGTGATATCTCAGGTAGTTTAAATGAGAATCAAGTGATTCTTTCAACGATGTTTCTATCATTGAGAGGTCTTTTGATTGCAAAAATAAAAAAAAATAGTCATATACCGTATTCTTTTCTTAATTCACAAACAGTCCAAAATTCGTATTTTTCTGCCATAATTTGCATAAAATCCATAAATCAACTGACCTCCAAACACACAGGCGCCAACTAGCGAGAGAAAGAGCGGACATATCAGCCATTAACGAGTATTATTGGTTTTTTTACCATAATATTTTTTAAAATTGGTATACATAAATGTCTGCCTCCAAGAAATCAGTAACTAAGAAAAATATTTATATGTACATACTTGTGTTACTGTGTTTAAATAAATTGATATTTTAGGTGTACTTAGTTATAATAAAATAAAACAACTTTGTAACAAAAACTATTCTTTTAATTTTTTTAATTAGATTTTATTGCAAGTTTAAGTTTATTGAATTTTCGGAATTATTTAGGGGAGACCGGGGCAAGATGAGATAGCTAAGACAAAACTCGTTATGAAAGGAAAATTAAACTCTAATAACTATTAACTCTAATAACATTCTTTAACAAAAAAGGTAACCATTATACATTTCTCTCTTATAATTAAACGTTGTAGCATGCAAAATCACAGAACTTTTTTAGGCAAATAATGAAAAAATAAACTCGACAAATTTCCCGTTTTGCCCCATAACTGGGGTAAGATGGGAAACGCTGTGGGGCAAAACGAATACGCTTTTTAATTGGGCTGACAGCGTTCACAAATGTGTGCCTCTTCGTCTTCCTCATCTACTCCGGCACACGAATTATGGGCCCAACCGTGGCACACGCTGCAGATGACCCAACCTTCGGTTGAATCTGAGTATAAGTACCCGCAATAGATGCAAGCACAGTCATCTTCCTCTTCTTGGGATGAACTATCTTCCGATTCAGTTTCTTTTTTGCACCTTTTGGCTTGACGCTTTTTCTGCAGGTTTTCCTTGTCAGTTATCTTTTTAATATTCTTTGCAGTCTTTTTTCCAGGTTTCTTTATTTGTTTTTTACTTTTTCCAGTCACTTGATTATCAGTCTTTTTCTTATTTTTACCTTCTTTAATACTTATATCTTTAATAAGTTCGTTTTTGTAAGGTGATTCAGTTAGAATTGCAGTCTTCCCTCGTTTCTTAGTCTTTCTCTCCTGAGTCCTAACTTCTTTAGGTATAGCCATAATATTTTCAGGACTTACCAGAAAAGAAGTTACTCTTTTTATTTGCCTTTCGGGAGTTTTTTCTTTAGCTCGAAATGTTGACGTTGAAGGTTGCTCGGCCCATGTTTGTTCAGGGTTCTTTCTAGTATTAATAATCTCGGGAGAATATCTATTGAAGTTAGCATCTGCAGCAACGTTTTGGGAAGACGTGGTAGGCATAGAAATGTCAATTGGAGAATTCAACGAGACCAAGGCATCATTGTTATTCGAAAAAGATGTGGCTGGTGCAACAATATCTTCTTTTTCAGTGGATAAAACTGGATGTGTTACGTATGACGTTTTTATTATTATATTTGAAGGTATGTCACACAACTAGTGAATGATATAATTATGTATGTGCTACCCTTTACCCGCCAGTCGGGCAATAAACTACGAATATAACAGACGTGCGTGTTTTACTTAACAGTGGCGATACGAGGACGGTTGAACTTTGTAATTTAAAATGGCGGCGGCTAGATTTAGTGAATTTGATGTAGTTCACGGTGATTTTGGTTCATATTGCGATCGACTGGACATGTATTTCGTAGCGAATAATATAGCGGATGATAAAAAGTTACCAACGCTAATTTCAATTATCGGTGAGGCAGGCTACGAACTCATGGTGAATCTATGCAGCCCGGACAAGCCCCATACAAAAGAATATGGTCACGTCGTTAAATTGATGTGCAATCATTTACAACCAAAACCGTCAATACTAGCGGCCAGATATCATTTCCGTCAGCGTCGGCAGCAAATGGAAGAAACAGTGACCCAGTACATGAGCGAGTTGAAGCGGTTATCACGTACATGTGAGTTCAAAGCTAACCTCGAGGAAAATCTTCGGGACCAATTTGTCTGTGGACTCCGCAGCGACGTTATAAGACAAAGACTGTTTTCGGAATCGGATTTGAGCTGGAGCAGCGCCATTAAGACAGCGATCAACATCGAGTCTGCGGCGAGGGACGCATCGGTAGTAGAAAAAACATTTGGTGAGGAAAGCGGTGCAATCGACTCGGTGAACCTGGCACCGGGCTACAGAAGCACACGAGTTTCTGGGAATTTCGCAGCGCGTAGACAAAGCAGCGCGAACGACCACGTCGACGTGAACCGACTCACAAGTAGAACGGACCCGAGGGGTACGGGAGGCTGCACGGCGTGCGGCGATAATACCCACATTTGGCGGGAATGTCGATACAGAACGTTTGAATGCAGTCGATGCAGGCGTGTGGGTCACCTACGTCGGATGTGCCGGACGGGTGCAGGGGGAAATACCAATTGGCAAAGCATCCGGGCGGGACTGGGGGACGTGACACCAGAACCCCGGAGCAGAGGCGGGGTCAGCAGCGGAGCACGCAGCGGTGCAGCGCGCGGAGGTGCGGCACGTGGTGCGCGGGGGCGCGGCCGGGGCGCCGGCGCCGGTCTGCGCACGCACTATGCGCAGGAGGAGGTCTACTCGGTCGAAGAAGACCAACAGGAGCAAGATCCGGAAGAAGAACCGATGTATTTAATGGCTTTGGGAGATTATAAACCGGTAAGCGTTTCTATTAAAGTTTGTGATAGGCTTATTAAAATGGAAATAGATACAGGGTCGGCTTTGTCATGTATAAGTGAAAGTACATACTGTCAATTGTTTTCAGAGCTCCCTTTGCAAACTTGCAATCTGTCCCTACGGTTTTATGACGGGAGCAGGATTAAACCTTTAGGTGTTTTAGAGGTAACTGTAGAATATGGTAAAATAATTAAAAAGTTGGAATTATATGTAATCGAAAACGGTACCACCAATTTGTTAGGAAGGCAGTGGTTAACAGAATTGAATATGGTTATACCAAAGTTTACGAATAACTCTGCTCAAACATGTAATACGCTAGAATGTGATATGGATAAATTAAAGCAAGATCTTTCATCTAGGTTTAAGGATGTGTTCGCTCCGGGGTTGGGCGCGTTCCGCGGCGGGCGGGCTCGGCTGCGCATCCGACCCAACGCCACGCCGATGTTCTGCCGCGCGCGCCCCCTGCCGTACGCGCTGCGCGAGCGCGTCGACACCGAGCTCGATGCAATGCTGCGTGCCGGCGTCATCGAGCCGGTGGACCACTCCGATTGGGCGACGCCGCTGGTAATTGTACATAAGCCTGATGCCTCGTTACGTCTGTGTGCGGATTATAAGGTTACCCTAAACCGAGCTTTACTCGTCGATAAATTTCCAGTACCAAAAGTTGAAGATTTATTTTCTAGGATAAGCGGTAGTAAGTACTTCACAAAGCTAGATCTCTCCCAAGCCTATAACCAAATTTTACTAGATAATGCCTCAACAGATTATACGGTTATAAATACCCATCGGGGATTATTTAAATACAAAAGATTAGTGTACGGACTTTCATCTAGTCCAGGTATATTTCAAAGATTGATGAATGATATGTTGAAAAACATACCAAATGTGAACTATTTCTTAGATGATATTTTAATAAGTACAACAACTATATCTGAAAACTTGAAAACTTTAGAGATAGTCCTTGAAACTTTAAGTAAAAATGGATTAAAAATAAAAAAAGAAAAATGTAATTTTTTATCTACTGAAGTTAAATATTTAGGTTTCATTATCGATGAAATGGGAATACGAGTAGATCCGGATAAAGTGAAGCCCATACTTAACTTAGTTCCTCCCAATAATGTCGCTGAATTACGTTCTTTTATTGGTATGGTAAATTTCTATTGTAAATTTATAAAAAACTTAAGTGAACACTTAGCTCCTTTGTATACTTTGTTAAGGAAAAATGTGCGTTATTTTTGGGGTTATCAACAGAACAATGCTTTTAATAAAATAAAAAAATTACTAGGAAGTACCGAAGTGTTGGCTTACTATGATGTAAACAAAGCGGTAGTATTGACGTGCGACGCAGGCCCGCGAGGGCTGGGTGCCGTGCTGGCGCAACGGGACGCCGCGGGCCGCGAGCGCGTCATCGCGTACGCGTCGCGGGCGCTCACACCGCCAGAGTTAAACTACAGTCAAATACATAAGGAAGCTTTAGCTATTATTTTTTCCGTAAGAAAATTCCATCAATTTTTATATGGTCGTAACTTCACTCTAAGAACAGACCATAAGCCATTAGTTAGCATCTTTGGTCCTAACTTAGGCATACCCACCATGACGGCAAACCGATTACAGAGATGGGCTCTCATATTGTCTGCGTATGATTTCACCATTGAGTACATAAAATCTGACGATAATACGGCTGATGCCCTTTCACGCTTGATCTCCGCCCAAAAGGCAGTGGCAGGCAAGGAAGAGGAATGTCCAGAGCAGACATATCTACATTTTGCATCTGAAGCGTTACTGCTGGATTATAATACAATTAGGAAAGAGACACTTAATGATACAATACTTAGTAGGGTATTCAGTTATATTAGGGACGGATGGCCGGTTGAAATGGATATTCGGGAATTAAGACCATATTTTAATCGTAAGACAGAGTTATACTGTGAACTAGGCTGTATAATGTGGGGCCATAGGGTAGTTATCCCAGAAAACTGTCGTGCTAAGGTGCTACGCGAGCTACACGACACTCACATGGGGATAGTAAAAACCAAGGCGTTGGCTCGTAGCTACGCTTGGTGGCCTGGGATTGACGAGGCTGTGGAGGCCCAGTGCCGCGCCTGCGACGTGTGCGCAGCGCAGGCGCAGGCGCCACCGCACCACCGGCCTTGCTCGTGGCCGTGGCCGAGCCGCCCGTGGTCAAGATTACACCTCGACTTTTTAGGCCCCATATCAGGTAATAAGTATTTCGTTATAGTAGATTCGAGTTCAAAGTGGGTAGAAATATTTAAAATGCCTAACACTACAGCTCAGATGGTAATAAATAAATTAAGAGAGGTTTTTGCTCGATTCGGTCTACCAAAACAAATTGTTTCTGATAATGGCCCTCCTTTTTCTAGTGAAGAATTGAGTATTTTTTGTCAAAATAATGGTATTGATCAGATTTTCACAGCTCCTTATCATCCTTCGTCAAATGGAGCAGCGGAAAACGCAGTCAAATTATGCAAAAGGGTAATCAAAAAGGCATTATTACAAAAGGTTGATGTGGAATTAGCTTTAAACCGTTTTCTATTAATTTACAGAAATACTGTACACAATACTACCGGGGATAGCCCGTCTCAGTTATTGTTAGGACGAGTGGTACGCACAAGACTAGATTGTTTAAAACCTGACCGTGAAAAAAGAATAATAAATTTGCAACGTAAACAGGAAAAGGCGGCGGGAGGTAACGAACGTATTTTTGCTAAAGGGGACAATGTATGGTTCAGAATGTTTGGGGGAAAGGATAAATGGGAAAAGGGGTTAGTCACTGATATTTTAGGAGACACTGATTATATAGTAAAACGTGTAGATGGGCGGGAGGTACATCGCCATGTGAATCAATTAAAAAAGCGCGAGATAGGGCAGACTATAGAATCTAAAGATACATATAGACGTAATTCGCATACAGATGGCATTTCATTATCAGCGGCGTTTGCGGCGGGGCGAGGGGGCGCGGATGAGTCGAGCGCTAGTCCGGAGGCGAATAGGTGCGGCGAGTCACCTGCGCGCGCGACGGACTTGCGGCCGACGACAGTGAGCGCGTGTGCGCCGCTAGCTAGGGACCCGGGTTCGGTGCCGGGCCCAACCGTAACGCGCAATCTCACTCGGGAGCGTAGGAAACCCGTTAGATATGGTTTTGATGAAATAGATTAAGCAACTTAATAAATGGAATATTGTACTGTGTAAAAATAAGTGTTTAGTTTAACTTGAAGGTTTTCGAACTTTGTTTCTATTAGCGTAACTAGTATTATTACTTAGGAATATAATGGTAATATTATTTTATATTTCTGAAGCTTATGTAAGCCGTATTTGTATAGTTGGGATATCCATAGCTGTATCGATGTATGTACCTAGTGGCTATCTATGTATGTTAGTCAGTAAGATAATTTGTAACGATTCTGTCCTGTTCATTTTTGAAAGGATCTATATATCCAAATCCTAGTTTTAAAATAAGGGTGGAGGTGTTACGTATGACGTTTTTATTATTATATTTGAAGGTATGTCACACAACTAGTGAATGATATAATTATGTATGTGCTACCCTTTACCCGCCAGTCGGGCAATAAACTACGAATATAACAGACGTGCGTGTTTTACTTAACAGGATGGACAGCATTTTCTGAGGATATTACAGGCTCTGGGACACTCTCTTTATCAATTTGTAAGTTTGGATTAGAAATAATGTTTTCTGTATTTTTTGACAAACCGCGAACATTTTCAGCCTGAGAACAAATAGCTAAAGAAGGAACATTATTTTGCTGGGTTGCTGACGAAATTTGTCCAAGGTGAGCTGAAGGGGATGGCCGCGATAAATTTTCTTCAGTGATTGCTGGTTCGGATGTTTGAGTTGATGGAGCATTTTCCACATTTAGCTCTTCTCTTGCCAGATTTTCTGTGTTAGTCGTCTCTGCAGCTATGAAATCAGCATCCGTAAAAACATTTTTATCTAATGGCCATATACCACATTTCCGAAATCCATTTATGGCTGTGAGCATTGTGGCTGCGTTTAAGTAAGCTTGTCCAAAAAGTTTTGCCACTTGATATGGTGTAACCACGCGACCAGGGTGATCTCTCAGCCATTTTTTCACTTCTGCACTGTAGTACGTGCTTAAAGGTCTCATGAAAGACACGTCTAAAGGCTGCAGTTTGTGAGTGCAGTGTGGTGGTGTACATAATAAAATCACATTATTTTCTCTTGCATAATCTATTAGGTCAATATTTTTGGTATGTGAAGAGTGACCGTCTAGCAGAAGCAATACAGGCTTTTCTTTTGTTGGTTGTGCAAACTGCACGAATGATTTAAACCAGTCAAAAAATATTTTTGTTGTAATCCAGCCATTGTCACTACAAGTGCCCCAAAACCCTGACGGAGCATCATCCAAAAGTTCTTCTTTCATCCGCTTTCGAGCGTATATTAGCATTGGTGGGACATAGGTGCCAACGGCATTAAAACAAATTTCAGCAGTGACCAACTGGCCTCTCTCTGCTGACGAGAGGCAGCCGACTTGCTTCTGGCCCTTCATTGACAATACCTTAGATTGACTTTTTGGAACAGTAGTGATCCCCGTTTCGTCTACATTGTAGATCCTTTCAGGCGTCAGTTTATGTTTATCTATTACATTTTCCAACAATGTAAAAAAATTGTCGACTGCCACTCTGTTAAAACCCATTGCTCTTGCAGCTGATGTTGGTTCTGGGCGTCTGTATGCTAGATCAGGGTGTCGTTTTAAAAACCCGCTGAGCCAATCTTCTCCTGCCATACCAGTTTCTGTATTAAATGGGTTATCTATATGATTCCGCTGAGCCAACTGATAAGCTATAATACGAAGCTCTTTTCCTGTTAAACCAAAAAGCCGTGCTTCCATAGATTTCACATACTCCGCCAGCTCATTTTCTTGCTCGGCTGTGAAAACAGTTTTGAATCGTCCCAAATGTTTTTTCCCGCAGTCGTAATCAGAATCAGTGTCGGCATTAACAGTTTCACGAGCTTTTCTTACTCGTCGTTCTAAGGTCGACTTCGGAACATCGTAAGTAGCCGAGGCTCGAAGAAATCCCATTTTATCAGTAAGAACAGCATTTACTGCTCTTCTCATATCTTCTTCGTTCCATTTGCCACGATTTGTTTTTCGTTTGTAGTTGCGAACCATTTTATCTTTAGACAAAAAATAAATAGGTAAATATTTTTGATCCTGATTTAAGTAGAATTTACAAATATTATCAGTACATAATAAATATTATTTTAATCACAAGGGTTTTTCGCTGTAAAGTTTGAGGTTAGAATTGCGTCATTGCAAATTGCGGGGCAAAACGGGATAGTATCCCATTATGCCCCGATCATCTTGCCCCGATCCACATGTAGTCAAAAAAGATGACGAAAATCTAACCTCAAACTTTACCAGCGAAAAAATCTGGTTTAAATTTAATGTTTTGGACTACTTTAATAAGCTCGGGATTGAAATAATACATAAACACAGGTACTTACATGTCTGTACATCAGTTTCGAATCAAATATCGCGTAAAAATACTTGCAATATCACTTTTTTCTCTCTGCAACGCAAAAACGGGTTCTAACCTGTTCGCTCTGCTTGGACGCACTAGCGGAGAGTGAAGTTAGTGCAAATGGCGCTGTTGCCGTTCCGAACACGATTACTACTCACGCACACAAGCTTACTTCCCGTGCTGCCCCGAACTTCATCTTGCCCCGGTCTCCCCTACAATTGAAATATTAATTCTGGAGTTAAGAATTGACTCGATATGATTTTGGTTGATGATGAGACCTTCTTTCAGTTCAGGGTTCTCGACTGAGCATTCTATTATGGTTTCAGTTCGAGGTGGAATGGTGTAAATAGGTTCATTGAACTTCAAGTACCTCATCTTTATAATCGATTTTTCTATGTGAATCTGACAAAATATCGTTGCCAATAATTCCGTCGTATGGAAAATCTAGTTTTGGAATGACGTGGAATCTATGTTTTAGTAAACTGAATTCGATTTCTATATGACCCAACGATTTTCTGCATTTACTTTCACCTATTCCGGAGAATGATATAGGGTCATTTATTTTTCTGGCATTATTTCTACAGAATTTTCCTTTATGAGACTAATGGATGCTCCACAATCTACGAGAAATAGCAATGGCTCTGATGACACAGATGTATAGACTTCAACAAATGGTAAGTATTTTCTTGATGGATTAGTTGTAATATTATAAACTAGTGTTTTTTCTTTTTCAGGTGCAGTGCGGAGAGAATGCGGCGTTGAAGTTGTTACATGAGCAGAAGAGGAGTCTAGATTAATAAGTTTAGGTCCAGAGGATGTTGAAGGTTTATCAGCCACGGTGGGCTTTGAAGACGCAGGAGATACCTCATGTTCAATGGAAGCAGTAAAAATTGTTGTAATAGGCATACTGGATACAGTGGATTTGGAAATGGCATCTTTACGATTTACGCGTTGTTTAGGTATACTGGATACAGTGGAATTGGAAATGGCAAATCTATGAGTTTGGGGCTGGCTACCCTGTTTGTTTGCTCTGGAATAGAAAATGTTGCTTCTATAGATTGGTGGGTATCGACTTTAGAATTTAACTTTCCCCTTCGATACCAGACGGGAAAGTGGACGTGTTTAAATTATCTGTCTCGTCTGTACCATAATCTTCTGCGATAGTAGCAATCCACGCAGGATTGGTCGATTCCAATTTTTAATTAAAATAATTTGATGACGGGCCGTTATTCTGCCCATTAGGAGAGTTACCAAATCTCATATTATTATATTCACGTTTGCGGCACTTGTCAATCGTGTGACCTGCAAATTTACAATAACGTCACACTAAGGACGCTATTGGTCTAAATGGAGGTAACGTCATGTGGTTGATGTTCATTCCATGTTGCGGAGTTGATCGATTCTGTTGTGGGAATTGACGAAAGTTTGGATTGGCTCGCGAAGTAGCTTGGAAGATTTTTTCCTCTGATACAGCGAAATTAATCGCGTCATTGAGTTCTTCAGGGTCACTGCACCGGACCATAGTGGATAATCGTGGGTTGAGCCCATTCACAAAAGTATGTAAACCAAGGTCTTGCATTGCTGCGAGACGGCCAGTCAGTTCGCCTTTTTTGTTTGTTAAGGAATGTATATTATAGGTTTCATTCAAATCTGCATTAAAATTTTTGAGTAAACATATGACTACCCCT
>JADPWL010001553.1:0-15650 GCA_019059595.1 Marasmia exigua | reverse complement strand
GGACATGGAAAGTTGAACATATTTCGTCTTGTCCCATGTCATTTTCGACCCATTGTTGGTGGAGACTCTATTGAGGTCGTCAGAGCATTTGGCCTAAGTCTTCCAAGGTCCATCCATGATACGATATCATCCCTCCTCAATCGAAGGTGCGTCATGTACTCCGCCATTTATATTGATGCCAAGTCCATCCCAGTCCAGAAGTTTAAACACGTCCTCAACAGAGTGGTGTGAACAGTTTCGGCGATAGTAATAACGTCGCCCTGTTTATGTCAATATGGTTGTTATGCATAATGTCAAATGATTTAAATCCTTTTTTTTGTCTCACTGTGGAATGCCGTGGCCGCAAGTGGTCGGTTTCGTTGGCGCTTATGCTGCATACCATTCGCTAGGGACAGGAGGGTTATGTCGGTTGTCTTTGGCGGGGGCTTCTCCCTAACGAGAGAAAGCCAGCAGGGGCATTACCGTCTAAGCCCCAGCGGTTTTCCCTCATCGCCCTTAAGTGGGGAGGAGTCATGGAGTTAACAAGGCAAGCCCTAGGCCCCCTTGAATGTCTGTTAAGCACTTATAGCTAAACCGAAAAAACACAAGCCGAATTTCTGCATCAGACAACCCAGCGACCATCTACTGGTCCCAACAAAAATAAAGTTACGCGGATACTAATAAATAATAACTATACCTTATAAAACAAGTGGAAGAAGTACAATAACTCTTTGTTTTTGGAAATTCAATAAATATTCGCCCGAAGCCTCGGGCTAAAGGGTCTTTGGTGACAAGAATAACCCTTTGGGACGGACCACACCCTGTTATATATTTTGAGTCCTGAAATAACGGACCGTTTCGGAACAGCTGGCAGTGGACGCCGCCTCTGGTGCAAGGTGAGTGTTTGATCCCCGCACAGTAAAAACATTTGTGTGCATGAACCATGTCTGTTTTGTTTTCTATGTATTGTTCCGTTTGTTTTTTTGATTTTTGGGTTAATGATATCCGTAAACGCAGGTGCTTGAGCTACATATCTCGGAGTCAGCTCAAGCGTACGTGGTTTTGTGAAAGAAATAAAAAAGATAATAAAAGCAAGACACGGTACAACAACTACCGAAATTAAAAATGATAAAATGAATATCTATTTAAGGGCGCGGCTTTCATATTTTTTTTATTGATGTATTACTAGCTTTTGCCGCGACTCGTCTGCGTGTAATGGACAATTCACACAAATATCATTTATAAATTATAGCATATGTGTTATTCGGATCTATAAAGCTACATTTACGTAAAATTTCATTAATCCGTTAGGTAGTTTTTGCGTGAAAGAGAAACAAAACATCCATCCATACATCCATCCAAACAACTTTCACCTTATAATATTAGTAAGGAAGTGACAGACGAGCGGTACGGATCACCTGATGGTAAACGATTACCGCCGCCACATCCCCTGCAAACACAGTGGATGTCACAAGTGCGCTGCTTACCTTTAATCCCCTACCCCTGGATGGTACCCTCACTCACGCAACAAAAACACAAGCGCATGCACTGCTTCACGCCGGTTTTCTGTGATGCTGTGGTATCATTTCGGTCGAGCCGACTATTCATGCCGAAGCGTGGCTCTCCCCGGTCAAGTACGACATATAAACAGTATTTGGCGGTATATACAAAGACGACATCATTGGTCTGTTTAAATTCCAGAAACTAAGCGTTGTGTTTACATGTTCTACCGGAACCGATTGCAATTCACGGGCAGTACTCGAAGCTGTTCAAAAATACGTATACCTCGGGCCAGCACTTTGCAATTGGTTAAAAACACTCGAGGATGAGGTGAATAGAGAATCCAGTTAGGTTGGGCAGCATTGGAAAACTAAATCGTGCGTCGTCGTATCAGTCGGATACCGACAGTATCAATCAGTGCGTTCTACCCGTCAGGACATAGAGCCGAAACGTGGCACACTTACACGGTACGGCTGGTCAAAAGGTAAAGGTCCGCTCAGCGGCTATGAACGAGCAATGCTCGGCGTCTCTCTCCGAGATCGATTCCGAAAATGAAGGTGATCGGCAGAGAACCAAAGGTCATCGACATTGCCCACCGATTAAGCAAGCTATAGTGGCAGTGGGCTGGCAATATTAGCCGCAGAACCGGACAACGATGGGTAAACGGGTTTGAGTGGAGGACCGCGTTTGCAAACGTGGAATATCAAGCCTAGGTGGGGGGACGATTCTGCGCAGGATGGCTGCAAGAGGCTGGATGCGAGAAGCCATGGGATAGATCACAGGTGGCGAACAATAGGAAGGTCTACGTCCAGCAAGGACTGCGATACGGCTGATGAAAAGCGTTGTGCTTTAACGCATCGTTTTCTTTCAGGGCACAGCATTTTGAATTGGAGTCACTGTATTGCTGTAATTACCAGAAATCAATGTGCATTCCACCTGACCGGGCAGGAGGTGTCAGTAAGGGATAGTCCTGTATCCTCAAGCCGGCGGCCCTTCACCCGGGGGGCCCCTCGTCGGTTGGCGTCAGGAGCACCACTGACACGATCACGATCAGTGCGAGACAGCCACGCACGACACACACAGTAGTAGAGCGATGAGGATCCCGCGCAGTTCCGCTGTTAGGGCTCCCACTACCAGCTTCTGAAACGAAGGGCGACGGTTAGACTTAATAAACAATCGGGTGGTGGTGTACAGGAGATTTTGTGCTGATGAGACGTGACGTTTATTAAAGGTGACGGGTAGGGCACACTAGCGACGCAACGATTTAATTTTTAGCTACTAAACCGGGATCTATTTAAACAATTTCGCGGATTACAAACCTTCTCGGCAAAATAACTTAACTATTTATTAAATAAACATGCAAAAAATGCGAGATTGGCCGCATGGCCGAAATATCGATTTGGAGGACATTATTATCATATTGACGACCGTTTGGTGAAACAGTGGTAGTGAACGCTGCCTTTGTCCAAGGGTGCGGGTTCGATCCCGGCATAGTACAAACATTTGAGTGTGCATGGAACATGTACGTTTGTAATGGTCTGGGGTGTTTTCCTATGTATTATAAGTATGTATTATACAAAGAGGGAAAGTTGTTGGCTGTTTGTTGTTTGTCCGTCTTTCTCGCAAAACGGAGACATAGAAATCAATTGACATGATTATTTAGTGGACATAGGGGAAAAACCGTGGGACAGGGCCACGCTTCGTATGAATGTGCCACATCGACCGGGAGTGCTTACTTCGGCATTATAGAAAACCACAGAGTGAAGCAGCACTGTTCTGTGTTTCGCTGCGTGAGTGAGGGTACCAAAGGCCCAATCCGGGAAAAGGGGAGTTTAAAGTTTGACAGTGCACTTGTGACTCCACTGGTGCGGGTTTCAATGGGCGGCGGGAATCGCTTACCATCAAGAGATACGTCTGCTCGTCTGCCACCTATCACATAAAAAGAAGAGATGGAGAGTGACATATTATTATGCTGCGGGCAACCGCTAGTCACAAAATACATAGACGTGAAGCTAGAAGAATATAAAGCCAGCGTTCAATCATGGTCTTAAAAGTGGATCTATCTATTGATTGTTAGAAGTATTATTTATTCACGGCTCTAATGGATTGCCGAGATTTGATATTAATTTGAGCTTGATACGATCTTCAGAAATAGAGATACAGATGAAATTTTGTTTTTTTTTATGTGATAGGTGGCGGACGAGCAGACGGATCACCTTATGGTAAGCGAGCAGTGGAGTCACAAGTGCGCTGCCGACCTTTATATCCCCCTTTCCACAGATTGGGCCTCCGGTACCCTCACTCACGCAGCGAAACACAGCACAATGCTACTTCACGCCGGAAAATGAAGAGATCCGTTAGAGACGATAAGGGATCCGTTTTTATCAAAATAGCGGAAGATAGGTGACTCGTCTTGGCCGTGTGGTCCCCGGCAGAGTAGAATAGGTCACCCTCACTCTTACCGAGGTGTCGTAAAAGGCGACTAAGGTAAAGCTGCTGGCATGATCATCAGCACCCAGAGAAGGAAAACTCTGCATTTATATCAAAACCTTCGCCAACCCGTCTGCCAAGCGTGGTGAGTATGGCAATTACCCCTCATATGATTGAGGGAGGCCCGTGCCCCAGCAGTGGGGACTTAAATGGGCTGATGATGAGGTGACTCGTCTCAACCGCGAGGACCGGTTTAATTAGGTCCCCGTTTGGCAAGACTGACAAACACATAAAAATATTCTTTAATTGTTTTAAGTGGGATAAAGGTTCCCAAAATGCCTTCGTGCGCTTTTACGCGTTGTATAAATTATAAAAAAAAAATAGCTAAACCTTATTTCACTCATAATTAGAAGAAAAATTTTAATGAACGTACAGGTTTCCTGATAATGGTTTCCCTCGCCGCTAAGCTATTTATTTTTATGGGGTAGGGGGCAGACGAGCAGACAGGTCACCCGATGGTAAGCGACTACCGCTGCCCGTGAACACCTGCAATACCAGAGGAGTCACAAGTGCGCTGCCGACCCTAAAAAGGAGGGAAGTTAGCTAATGATAGAAATACGCACATAAATTTGAAAAATCCAGAAGTGCATGCTCAGATTCGAACCCGGTCCTACCGTATTAAAGGCGTGTTATGAACTACTGAGCTACCATCGCTCTTGAGAAGAAGAATAGAACAGCAGATATTTTTGGTATTTGAGATTCGGGGCGTGACCTGTAAAACAGCCAACCTTTACACTCCTCGTGGCTGACTTCTAGTCAAAAGATTAACAATTTGAAAATCTGAAATGAAATTTTCTTTCTATCTTCATATTATAGGTAGATAGATTTATCCCTATTTTCACTCAAAGTGCCACGTTAGGGTTCCAAGAAACTCGCATTACTTCCACTTTGCCCCACTCTCAGACTACAGTTCTGGTGCAATTACTACCCATTTACTCGCCCTCTCCAGAACCCGTAAATTATTATAGTGACCAGATGATATACTTTCACGACCAATTGGCAAGATCAAAAGGACTAATACTAGCATCAAGGACCCTGTGCTAGCTAGCTCACTGTCGGCCTATTTTTATCTGTGTGATTGTGTATTTTATTGTAGATTTATATATATTGATACCGTAATTTTATTTCAAATACCTATTTAAATGTAACTGCATCAAGTACACTGGAATGAGCATGAGGTGTCTACTTGTAACTGATTTATGTATTTAGCATGCTTCTAAGAATTAATGTGTTACGATATTTTATAATGCATAAATTGTAAGTGGACCTAATAAATAAATAAATAAAAAAAATAAATAGATACCTATTGCCTAAAAAGTTGATAGCATTATCTCAAATCGCATCTAAACCGGTTATTTCTGGCATAAACAAAAACCTTATCCCTCTAAACAGCGACTTAAAACCCTTTTAATTATCGATTTAGCTCATTTTAGGGTTCCTTGCTTTAACAGGAAAAACCGAACCCATATAGGATCAATTAGATTCCGTCTGTCAAGAACATTTTTCTCAGAAACGCATGTAGGAATTATTGTCAAATTATATATGCAGGTGGACACCTGCAATTTGATCTCTGGTTAAGCAGAGAAAAACTCAAAATTATATGTAATAAAAAAATCCGTGATGAATGATTTAGGTACACAATAAATTAATACAAAAAGTTTCCTTACGTACGGTAGTACTCGCAATAGTAAAAACTAATGCTGTGTTTTTTTTAATATGGCTCTCATCATCATCATCATGAGAGCCATATTAAAAAAAAAAAATATATTATATAGATAATTTGCCAATGTCTAGTAACTTATTGAGAATAAGTAGGTAGTCAACAGTTGAAGTCAGTCAAAGTTACAGTCACTAATAAATCGCCGGTGTTTTTTACGTTTTATCGATATACGGATTCAGTGAATATCACTCTAAAAGCAATCGTGGGTTTTAAGACCCTATTAGGTCCAAGCAAGTTGACGCTAGACAACACACTCGACACACAATAGCAGTGTCAAAAACGATACAATCCAACGATTCTTACTATTAGGATCACTTTTCGGCACTTCACTGCACAAATAAACACCGAATTTTTACACTAATAACCACTTTAAAACCTATGAATGACTGACCGGATGGCGCAATTGGTAGTGACCCTGCCTCTTACGCCAAAGCTCGTGGGTTCGATCCCCACCCTGGACAAACACTCGTGCGATGAATACTTGTGTTTGTTCGGTGTCTGGGTGTAATATATGTATTGAAGTATATATTTGTGTGCCTCTGTCGTCTGATATCTGTAACACAAGTGCTTTAAGCTACTTAGTACGGAATCAGGTCAACGTATGAGATGTTGTGAGAATTATGAATTGCATCAGCCCTCGCGACTTGTTTTAGCCCTACCCGCCGAATATAACTAATGCTGTTTCCTGCAAGTGTCAGTTTTTTTAAGGTGGTTTGACATTTTCCAATAGAAAAAAAATGTAACGCCCCTGCTGTCCATGTCACAGAAGTGGCTTCTGATCGTAATCGCACTGTAATGTGCACTAATAACTATACAAGCTCATTAAATTTTTTTGTTTTGGTCAATAGGTTAACGCTTGACGATGAAGTCTAGGATGATACGCGTTTGCCTAAAAGATGCCTTTTCACTTTTGCCTTAAAGATGTACAGATTATAGTGGAACCTTATTATTAGATAAATAAACATAGGTTTACCGTGCTCAGACTTCATGAAATCGGTAAAATCGGTTAGCTAAAGTATATATATAAGTATATATTCAATAAGCTCCCACAAAATGTCATTAACCTATCACTGGATACGTTTAAGCCACATATTAAAATCTGCCTAGTGAAAAAAGGTTGGACATAGGTGTCCCCTAATGCACGCTACTGCTCCCGATTTTCGGCCACTCTCATCCAGCCCACACCAGCCAGCCTTCGAATTTCATCATCCCATCTTGTCGCAGGACGTCCTACACTACGCTTACCGAGTCGCGGTCTCCACTCAAGGACTTTACGGCTCCAGCGGCTGTTAGTTCTGCGGCTAATATGACCAGCCCACTGCCACTTCAGTTTGCTAATTCGGTTGGCTATGTCCAGGTTACTATAGTGTACAAGAGTATTTAAATGATAAGGAGTCATGTTAGTCGATTAGTCTTGTGAGCTGTTATTCATAGTAGTCTGTTAACTTTGACAATTGTATTTTTTTTTCTTCTCAATTGAAACTCTGTAACATCATCAATATTTGAAAAGAGTAACTACTGAGTTTCTTCCTAGTGTCTTCTCAGTAGAAATCGACATTCCGAACCAGCGGTAGATGATAATATGTGTACCCATATTGACATTCATAAGTGTTCTGTGTGGACCTAAATTGAATAAAGATTTTTTATCTTTTATCCTTATCTTTAGAGACGTGTTTATATTTCATTGCAGACAGTACATAGACATGTAGAAATAATAAAAATTCAAAAAATTCAAAATTCAAAAGTGCTTTTATTTGCATAGGCTTATATACAGCTCTTACAAATCGTCATACATGAAAAATATAAATTATAGCTATGTATAATTACATGTTATTAAACATATATGTCGATACAAAAAAATATACTAAGAACTGGAATAAATATAATGGTGATTCTAACCACCGGAATCGGAAAGTTGATTCTGACGAGAAGATCCCCATGGCTCAAGAAACTCGCCAGTTACTCTTTTAATCACCAAATATTTTTTAAGTACAGTGTCATGGGTGTAGGCGAACAGTTTATCATTTCCACAAATTCTTGTCATTTAAGTAATCATTAACTGTATAATAGGCTTTTGCCATTAAATAATTTTTAAACATGTGTTTTTAAATTTGGGCATGGGCAAATCAACAAGATTTTTGTGGTAATTATTAAATATTTTAATACTCATTCCTACCGAATGAATTACCAATCTTATGAAGTCTGAGATGTGAAACAGCAAGCTTGTGTTTATTTCTAGTATTTAGGTTATGGTTGTCGGATTTTCGAGGGAAAGTTTTCTAAATTTTTATAAACATACATAATACAGTCAAAGATGTACTGTGATGCTAATGTTAATTTCTTTGAACAAGTTTCTAAGCGAGTTCTGTGGTCTAAGTCCGTATATGGCCCTGACAGCTCGTTTCTGTAGCACAAAAATAGCTTGAATATCAGCCGCAGAGCCCATAACAGCAGACCATAAGACATAACGTATGGAAATAACTGAAATACACAAGTCTGGCTGCTTCAATATCGGTCAGATGTCTTATTTTTTTTGACTGCATATGCAGCCGAAACTAAGTCTCCACTGCCCAGGGCCTTGCAATATGAGAACCCCACTGTAATTTTGAGTCTAACCGTGACGCCTAGAAATACTGTAGAATTAATTACTTTCAACATTTTGACTATTCATATTAATGAATCGTTCGCGCTCGGCTCGTTCGCGCTCGGCTCGCTTTGGCGGACGGACGTGCAACGCGTACGCTCCCGTGTAATATTTTTTTTTACAGTGGGAATATTGCTGATTTTCCAGCTTTGTAGTGTATGTTTGCTATCGTGCAGCTGTGCAGTGTTTGTGCGTGGTATTGGTGCAGTGAAAAGTGAAAATCTTACGTAGTTTTTCCTGGTTTTGTTCGAACCACGTGTTGGGTAGCACGTGATTCCTGTTTCACTGACATTTTCGGAATTAAAATTTCAAACCAGTAATCTGGTTAGGGGTTGTCTGGGAACGATTTGTAACGTGCATGCTTTGTTTACAGTAGTTTTACAAGATTTTTCAGCTCGTGGCTGTCAGTGTCAAAGTCAATTTGACAATTGACAGCTGACGTCAAGGTGACGTTTGCGGACTGCGTTCGGAAACGTAGTGTTTGGAATCACTGTGATTCTATAACGAGTGATTTAGTATTAGCAACGGACTTTGGTAATTTAGCCAATTAATTTTATTATTAGGTAATATTTTATTTTATTTAATAATAAGTGTGTGCATTTATTCTGGACACTTGGTGCGACGAATAGACGAAGATGAGTACTCCTGAGGAGCAGGAGTACCAACGGCTTCTGGAGCAGCAGATGCTGGAAAAGGAGAGGGAGATGGAGGTTCTCCAGGAATTGATGTCAGGAAGCTGGCTTTCGGCCCCGCGCGTCCTTACAAAGGACTCCAACCCCACGCCTTCTCGAGCCCCCCTCCCCCTCCTCCAGCGGAGCAGCTCCCCCCAACAGCCAAACGACCGCTGGCCTCCCCGCAGGAAGTGCAAGAGGCGGTTCGCCGGCGAGTCGCCAGCAGACGGCCGCAGGTGCCCCCCATTGGAGGAATCCTGACAACCCCCCTACAGGCAGCGACCCCCTTGGCTACCTCGGTTACATCGGCACCCCCGACGGACACACCTAGTGCGGCACAAATTGGGAACAGGCAGGAGCAGGAGAGTCTGGCTTCAAGGTCTAAGGAGCAGTTGATGGACTTGGCCTACGAAGCGGTGAGGGGTATCAGTTCGGTAGTCACGCTACTAACAAGCTGAACCACACGGAAAAGGGTGTTATCTCCAGCTTCAGCCAGGACATACTTGCAGCGGTAGCGGCACTGAACATTCGGTTAGCGGAACAGGAACACGCTGTGACGGCGATGAAGCTGCAGGTGGCCTCCATGGAACTTAAGGTGGCAAGCGTAGGTGCAGGAGTAAGTTGCGCAGCTCCCCCACCAGGACTGACTCAGGGCGTAGTAAGCTACGCTAGTAAGTTGAAGCTGCCCAAGGGAAAGCCCGAGATGGAAGTGAAGCCTAAGGGACCGGCTGTACTTTTCTACCCGGCGTCTGAGTCCATCAAGACCTCGGGAAGAGACAAAGAAGGAGCTGCAGAAGGCTGTGCAACCAGGGAAGCCAGGGAATTCAAGTCCAGGGAATCCGTAGGGTCCGCAACGCAGGCGTCGTTGTGCAAACGGCGACCGCCGAAGCTGCTCGAAAATTAAAGGAAGCCGCACCGCCGACCCTTAAAGTTACGGACCCAAAGAGTCGGCGACCGTTGGTGGCGATAAGAAACCTGCGGAAGGACCATGATGGAGAAAAGGTGATACAGGACCTGCACGCGATCAATCTGGCGGAGTTCCCCGAGTGGAACATGAAAAAGCTGCGCGAGAGCTGTAAGGTGGCTTTTAAGAAAGGCCGTCGTGGAGGGCGGACAACGGTAGTGCTAGAGTGCACTCCGCCAGCTGCGTGACACCCTCATACACTTGGGGAAGGTCTACATCGCCTGGGATGAAGCAGAGGTCTGTGATTATATTCGCGTGACCTGCTGCAACAAATGCCAGCAGTACGGACACCCGGAGAAGTTTTGCAGGTCCTCGGACTCAGTCCTGCGGGAAATGCGGGGAGGTCGGACACAGGGCTCAGGAGTGCAAGTCAGAAAAGAGCTGCTGCGCGACTTGCAAGCGCTTTAAACGACCAGAGGCAGCCAACCACAACACAGTGGCGCTAGATTGTCCAGCGGCGCTTATACGCAGAGCAGCAGGCGGGTAATATGACGCAATGGCAGTAAGAGCATCAATGCATAATGAAGGCCAGGCGGCTGGGCCTTGGGGGTTCGGCTGCCCTGCAATTAACGTAGGGCAGTTGAACCTCCATAGCTCAGCCGCTGCAACCAAGGAGATAACCATAGTCGCCAAGGAGCTGGGTTTGGACTTGGTACTAGTACAGGAACAGTACAAGCATCCGCAGATCATCCATATGCGGATCCAAACCCAAGGCCGGAGTGTTGGTGATGAATCAGGCGTTTTTCGTTCACGTTCTTGGAACATCTTAGCAACGAACACTGCGCGGTCGCACACGTTGATACCGGAGATAAGGGTCGGAGCTTCTACGTGGTATCGGTATATTGCCAGTACAGCCACGACATCTCCCGACACTGGAACAACTGTCCCACGTGATGGATCAGCTGGCAGGGAAGCACATATTGATAGGCATGGACAGCAATGCACACTCGCCACTCTGGCACTGTGAGGAACGACAATACGTTGGGAGAGGACCTGACAACCGAGTACAGGAGAAATCAGATGGAAGGATTTATCCTGGGACGAGCTCTTTTACTCCATAACAAGGAAGGTCAACCCCCAACATTTCACGGCCCCAACGGATACTCAAATGTGGACCTGACACTCACTACAAGAGGAATCACTGTGTCAGAGTGGACTGTAAGAGAAGGAGCAAGCTTGAGCGATCATCAGCTGATTACATTTAGAGTAGGCGACACAGCGTGCGATCGCGGGTGGAAGTTGCTGGTCAGGGTCAGATGCAGCCATCTTACAGAGACCGAGGCGTGAACTGGGCGAAACTTTTGCTCAGCTTTGCACTACCGAGTGGGACGTCTGCAACTCAGGAGACCAGCTGAGGACATCTGTAATGAGTACACAGACATACTGACACGAACGGCAAGCGAATGTCTGGGCAATCGCAAAAAAGCGGACACCGGTGGGTACGAGTGGTGGACACCTGCACTGGACAAACTCAGGAAGGAAGTGTACGCGCGCGTAGGAACTGGCAGAAGTCGCGAAGAGAGGAGGTGAGCAGGAAAATCATTTGAAGAAGAGCTCAATGTTGGAGAAATCCTACAAAGGAGGCAATGAGGAGCGGGACGGAGATCACCTTTTACCGCAAAGTGGCCGTAATCCGCAACAATGAGCCGGGGGATGGCTTATCGAGCTGCCTCTGGCAGAGTTCGCCCCCCACCAACGTTGATGCACGGAATGAAGCTCATGGAAGCGACATGCCAGAAACTGGAGAGGAGACCATTGTCGGGGCTCTGCGCGCGCTGTGTCCCATGATGGACGACCTGGAGAAGGCTGATGCGTTACACCGGCAGGTCGCAATAGCTGCTGGTGGGCCCCGGACTGGACGAGACTCAGATCCACCCACACGGGAGGCACGGCGCGAATAGTCAAAAGATCTACCAAAACACGGCACCGGGAAAGGATGGAAATGAAGCCACGGATCATTAAAAAAAAAAAAAACAAAAAAGCGAGCACGGAGAGCGATGGAGAGGAAATGTGTATATGTTTTCCGCGTGCATAAGAGAAGGTGTAGTTCCCAAGCATATGGACGACCGGAAGACCTAGTAGGTCTTGACAAAGGCAACGAAAACCCTGACAGACACAAAAGGTATAGGTTATATCCTCCCCCGGTAACGTTGATGCCAATTTGGGAAAGATCTGGAACGTCTCATTATCACCTGCGAACTCCGTGTCTGCACGGAATCTCTCACCAAGTCAGCATGGTTTTAGGTGTTGAAAGGCGACGGTACGGCGATTAACGCAATTATGGACGAGTACGACCTACCTCCAAAAACTACTGCCCGTTATATTCTTGGATATTTCAGGCTTCGACAACGCCTGGTGGCCCTTGGTCCTGCTCAAGTGAAACAAGGTGGATCCACACCAAAATTTACATATAATATTAGGAGTACTTCACAGACCCGGCGAGGGGTTTATTCATGGGTCGACAGGTGGTGTGGGAAGAGGTCTACAATGGGCTGCCCCCAAGGTTCGGTGTTAGGCTACTTATGGAAATTCTCGCTCGATGACATCTTAGGTTAACCGAGGCCCGGGGCGTCAGCATGACAGCCTATGGCGGATGATACACGATCGCGAATCGAAGCACAACCAGAGCCAAAATAGCGCGAGATGCACAATATAGCTCCAGGCGGTGTCCGAATGGGGGCATCGGAACCGTCGGACTTTCAGCCGCTAAGTCGCAGGACGATTACCTTGAAAGCAAAATTCAAGAGCCCCCCAACGATACGTTATGGACAATAGATCGATCGCGCACGTGAGCATGGCAAAAGTTACTTGGGGTGGTGATTGACCAAGGGTGACTCTCTTGCAGCATCGCGAACTTTATCGGCCAGCGGGATAGTAACTGCTTCGGGAAGATGTCGAGAATATCTTCATCGGACCTGGGCGGTGCGGTACAAAGACTTTAAGGTCTGTATCAGGGGACTATGTTGAAGTCTTACTTACGCTGCGGCAGTTGTGAGCACCGGCAAGCAATCTTCGTGGTGATGAAGCGAGCTTTGCTGCGACCCAGCGGCCTGCAATGATTCGGCTCAGAAGGCTTGAGGTCTGTTAGCACATCAGCGCTGCCGCTGCTAGCTGCGGTGTGACGCCGACTTAGAAGTCGTTCGTGTGGGACGATTCGCCCAGGAGTGCCCAAAGGAAGCCACAGACAAGGAGCAGACGGCACTTAAAAGACGTAGAAATATCGGAGGATGTTGTTGGCCAATGGCAGGACGCTCGGCCTCGACCAGCGACAAAGAATGAGAGTGGTGGCAGTTTTTCCCAGGACGTTAGAAATGAGATTATCGGCGCCGGTGGGTGGAACCAGACTACGCTGTGTCACAATATTTTACTAGGACATGGTGAGTTTAACAAGCAGGATCTGCACGCGATGACTCTCTGTGAGTCAACTGTATGTCCTTGTGGCGAAGCTGATGAAACTCGGGACAATGTGCTGGGGGATGTCAGCTGTATGAAGAAGAGCGGCAAACAGATGCTGAATGACTGGAACAGAAACGAGAATAGGACAGTATACCATCAAGAGATGGTCAAACTCTGCAGAAGGTTTCAGACGGTTGCGTGACGTGTTGCACACAAAAGGCTTAATATTAGGAAGGAGATGATTGATGTGGAACTGCCCGAGCGCGAGTCGCTTTGTTTGTGGTGTTTCAGCCCCATTTGAGGAGAAGTGACATTGAGATGGGACACAGGACACAGATTTTTGTGGGAGTTGAGAAATTCGCACCGGGGAAAAGAGCCCCTAGCAAGTACCTGGTGAGCGTCTCCAAGATTCGGTCAGTATGCCGAGCACGGTAGGAAGGACCATGGTGGTGGAGGACTGGGTCTATTCATATAATCCTAGTGCTGACCTGTCTTACGTGGGCAATGTAAATTTGACACATTTAGTTTTTTTAGCATTGAGAAGTAAATTATTTACAGTAAACAAATGTAGCACTTGAGTGAGAGAATATTTACATCGTCAAAGTTACTTTTTATGTCTATAGTTTGAAAATTCAAGAAAGTATCATCTGCAAATAATTACTATGACACACAGTTTTTACTAAAGTAAGGTAGGATTTTACCATATATAATAAACAGTAAGGGACCCAATATCGAGCCCTGGGCACTCCCATCTGTAAAAAGGTGGAGCCAGAAGAGTTAGTTACATTAACAGTGACTTTTTGAAGTCTATCACGTAGGTATGACCGTACTAAGCTCCAGAGAGCTACTGTGAGGCCGTAATGCTGTAGCTTCATTAATAATGTTTGGTGATTAACGCAGTCGATGGGTGGATAGGGTCACAAAAATAACACAGCAATCTTGCTTATTTGCCATGCAGTCAAAAACGTGCTTGATGAGGTGCAACTCCCGAATCAGTAGTAGATTTGCACTTTAGTAAAATCCAAATGTTTATTATGCAATAATTTGTGTAAGATTAAAATGGACCCAATAAGGTGATGAATATAAACTTTTCATATATTTTACTAAGGCAGGTAAAAATGGATATTGTCTGTAATTAGATGGGTGAACTCTCTATCACTGATTTGAAAAAAGTGGTAGAACTTTGCTAATTTCAATCAGATTAGAAATTGACAATATCTACGCATTTCATTAAATTATTACAGCTAAATATGGGGCCAATGATTTTTTATTATATTTTTTAATATTCTACTGCTATTCCCACAAATCTTGTTTTCTTACGTTGATCTCTTTAAAAGTTTTAAGTATAGGTTCCGGGTTGATGTGATGGAAAACTAAACGAAAGTCAGCATCGTCCACACTCGATTGAAGAATGACAATAGCAAGCTGAGGACTAGAATTTAAGGTCTATTGGTAATAAGAGGATATAGCAAAGAAAGATTCAAAACTGCCTTTGCTATTTCACGTCCTCGTTGAGTTGTTTATTATCAAATTTTCAAAGAGTACTGAAGGCTTGAGTAGTATTTTTACAAGTCTCTTTATTAATCATATTCCAAGTGGCTTTGATTTTATATTTGAATTTTTAATTTTATTTTTAAATAATTAGCTTTTGCGCATTGCGCAGACTTTTTAAATAGCTTGGAAATCGTTTCTAAACATGTTCAGTTATTGTAGGATCATTGGATTTAGCTTTAATGTCATATAATAAATAACGTGCGCCTGATTTGAAAGATGCCTTAGTAGCCAATCGCTAAATATTGTTTTAGCATTGTCTACCGTGACTTTTTTATTAGTAAAAATTACTTCAAACGCCTTTTCAAGAACATTAAACAAAGTATTGTATAGTTCATCAATATTAGCTATACTTACGTATTGCAAAGGGAAACGTTGTTTCAAACATTTTCTCTTAAATTTCCACACGACTAGTGGTGATTCGAGCCTATAGACAAAAGAAGAGGAAGCAGTTGCATGACCCCCCCCCCCCCCTGGTGTCAAAAAACATGCTATCTGTCCTGTATGGTCGAATTTTATAAAATATTATGGATCTTTTTAATTGCCTTACAATTACAGAAAATATATCAAATACATAGCTGATTTGGGGGTAATGCGGGTAGGTTCATTAAACAGATGCCGTAAATCAAAAGATTTAAATAGATAGAAGAAACCCGGAGCTTTGTGTGTTCTAAGATGTTAATATTGACATCCCCACATACAATACTTGCTCGGTTGCAATTAGTTGCTTTTCTC
>JADPWL010001552.1:0-20933 GCA_019059595.1 Marasmia exigua | reverse complement strand
CATTAGACAGAACATTATATTTAATTTATTTATAAACTAATTATGTGCCTATACATATAAACTATTTATGTACCTATATATCTCGTCCGTGCGTCACATTAGGGCTCACATAAAATCAGCGCCATGGCCTGAAGGTACTCCTACCTAAAGCCATGGCCGAAGCTGAGTGAGCTACTTTTCACTGACTATCGCGACATACCTTACACACACACACCTGTACGCAAATACTTATTGCCCAGCTTGAGAAGCCGTAATATTACTTTTTTCTTCTCTTTTAATTTTTTTTGTCTCCTTTTATATTTGTAATATTTTCTTGGGTATTTTTTTTTGTATTTGTTGATTTTTCTCTTTGTTTAAATATTATATAATTATACTTGTTACGCCTTTCTTATCTGTATAATGTGGTGTCTCATAATTTCAGTGAATAAATGTTTCTATCTATCTATCTATTTCTAACTAAATGATCCGTCTGCTCGTCTGTAAAAAAAACAGGCAGACAATGTTTGGGTTCTCAATTGGCGGCAACTTCTTCCAACGAATCCAGACTAATGCAAACCCACTAAACCCCCCTCCGGCTACATTGGCAACTAAGATTCACAACCAGCTATGGTTTTTTTTTTTTTTTTTTTATTGCTTATAGTAGGTAGACGAGCTTGCGGCCCATCTGATGGTAAACCGCCGCTCATAGACATCAACAATGCCGGAGCACAGTCATGCCGCTGCCTACCGGAAGGTTGGTGGTGGTTCTCCCTCATCTACTATAGTAGTGAGATTTTATAAAGTTACGTCAGAAGTATAAATTCACAAGCGTTCACAATAAACTTATTTTCTTTATTGGGCTTCATGTCCGTCATGGACTTAACCGGTGCTATTTTATCTTATTCGGGAAAAAATTTAGTTTCATGTCAGACATGGACTATTGGTGAAACATTTTCAAATTCTCGGCCATTTCCATTTCACCAATGAATTCTAAAAAAAGCCTTTGCAACGACCCATATGTTCCGCTCGAGTTAACCGGACAGAATCTATTTGTTGACTTCCCCAATCAAAAGGGACTACAACTTCCATCTACTAACGACAGCGAAAGCCTTGACCCCCCTCCCCCCTCCCTAGTTCGTCGATTTCCCAATTACTCTTATTACAGATAATTACTTCCCTTGTGGCTGAGTTTTTTCTTTGTTCGCTTTAAGGTGACGGGTAGGGCACACCAGCGACGCCAGTCGATTTTAATTTTTAGCTATTAAACCGGATCTATTTTAAACAATTCCGGGGTTACAACCTCTCGGCAAACACTTATACTATTTATTAAATACAACGATATATCTCAAAGTCATGATATTGATATTTTTAAACCCAATAAATATGCTTTCAAGAGGGCTCTTAGGGCCCTCAATGACTGATAGTGATAAGTTTTAGATAAGTTTAGCCCTAAGCTCTAGGGCACTAATGTGTAGCGCGATTTTTACTTTTTATTTTATTTTATTGTAAGTTAATAACTTACCTACCCATGTCAGGGATGCATGCTTTTAGGTAATAGTTCAGTTTTAAGCTACTTGTTCTAATGTTTTGTTTTTATTTAACTGTTATCTGTAATGTGTCCTTATAACTATAAATAAATAAATAAATAACAATGCACAATTGTTGGGTCCGTTTTTGTACGCGAAAAATTGATTCATGCCAAAAGCGGCCACTTTTGGCGGTAATCCAAAATTCGAGTGCAAATGCAAACCAAACAGTTAACTATAATTATGAAATAAATAGTATAGGTTGTTGATATTTTTTATAGCAATCTTTTGCAATTTATTCTTAAGTAAATAACACACTTAACAATTTCATCTCGTGTTCAGAACCCCCACCTTTCACAATCCGGGTGAATGTTCTACTAATTAGACCACTGAACGCGTTACTAACCCGACGAAATTTGTAAGTGCTTGATTCGACGTGAGCTGTCGATAGTCTCATCAATATTGTAGGTATATTTACAATATCCAGTGGAAATATTGTTACAAATATTTGACCACCAGTTAAGATGAGACTGCTAAATCAATAATTGATATTTTACACCTGAACACGAGATAACATTTTTAAGTGTGTTATACTTATGAATAAATTGCAAAAGATTGCTATAAAAATATTAACTATTGATTTAGCAGTCACATCAACCGGGATTTACACGCTGAGATTGAGAATGCGTATTGAAATCAATATCATATACTAGGTCTACAATTACTGGACTCAAAAAATCTAACTATTAACACAATCAAAACTAGCCAACCACACGTTGCCCACTGTTGACTTGTTAAATAAGAATCAACATTTTGTAAACAATTTGGGTGGCTGAATGTGGATTCCATTTATATTACAAATTGTAACGCTTGAAAAGCAATTCAATCTTATAGAGTAACTTCACTATTTTTTGTTCTAACCGGCACGGTCAGAAACTTTTTAGCTGTATTTTCTAGGATTTGTCCCCCTCTTGAGTATTTATTTTTATAACACAAAAGCCGAAGAATTTTATTTCAGTTTCAAAATCAACATATCCGTATATTTTCAGTGAATTAAGTAATTTTTTTTTTTTAATTAATCTTGATATTTGAACATAGGAGGTACAGCAATTTTTTTTTTGGCGGCACTTTCATATTTGGACTAAAGACCAAAGATACAAGTACACATGATCTCGGCAGACGAGATCAAAAGCTGCCCCATTAGCTCCATTCTCGTGTTTATCCTGGAACTGGAGCTACATGAGGTGCTGTAATAGGTTATGGGGCTGCCACAATAGATCATCTACTGGTCGCTGTGGCTATGTGACGTAAGGCTCACCCCATTTCTATTAAATAATAAAATAAAAAAAGTTATAAATCCGAGGATCTCCTTTGGTAAAATGTTGAAAAACAGAGTTGGAGTTTTGAAATTCATCATCATCATCATCATTTCAGCCAATAGACGTCCACTGCTGGACATAGGCCTCCCCCAATGTTCCCCACACAAATCGGTCCCGTGCCTCCCGCATCCAATGGATTCCCGCGATGTTCACCAGATCGTCGGTCTACCTTGTAGGAGGCCTGCCACGGCTGCGGCTTCCTGTACGTGGCCTCCACTCGAGGACCTTTCCGCCCCAACGGCCGTCTGTTCTCCTCGCTATGTGCCCTGCCCATTGCCACTTGAGGCATGCAATCCCGTGGGCTACTTCTGTGACCTTAGTTCTCCTGCGAATCTCATCATTTCTGATACGATCACGCAGGGAGACTCCGAGCATAGCCCTCTCCATTGCTCTCTGGGTGACTTTGAGCCTCCTTAATCGGCACATTGTAAGCGGCCACGTTTCGGTTCCGTATGTCATCACTGGCAACACACACGCATTAAAGACTTTCGTCTTGAGACACTGCGGTAGATCTGCTGAAAATATGCTGCGTAGCTTCCAGAACGCTGCCCAGCCGAGTTGCATTCGTCGTTTTGAAATTATCATTGTCAAATGCTACGAGGCGGCATTTTTGCTTACTGAGACGAATCTATAGGTTGCTATGAAACCTTCGTTGTTTAAGACCAACTCGCTACAGTCAGGTCTTGTTGCTGGGGCAACTTTGACTAATTTTATGCGAAGCTATAAAGGTGAGGTATAAGGGATTTTGTTACAAATAAGTTGGGATCGCTGGTACCTGTGTAACTAACCCTTTTGGGCGTAGTTCTAAGTTTAAACTTTACAAAGTATTAGGTATTGTTCTTACAAATTACGGGCCTTTGTTAACCATTTTACGTATCGAATAGGCAGTTTGCTTAAGATATTGCGGGCTTAAATCACATTCTCTGAAAGAAAGATGATTCAGTGTTTATAATTAATTTTTCTACGAAAAATGACAACTCGCAAATTTTAAAGGCACAGGTGTGTTTTTGTATCTTTTTTCAAAACTGCAGCAGTGTTTACGACTGATTGTATTAATTCTGGCTCTGCTGATGATGGAAGGTCAACTGCTTAACGGTAAGGAGTTAAAGTATAACTCTTTCAATACTGTACTCACAATTCATCATCATCATCATCAGCCCATTTAAGTCCCCACTGCTGCGGCACGGGCCTCCCTCAATCACATGAAGAGCAATTGCCATACTCCACCACGCTTGGCAGACGGGTTGGCGAGGGTTTGATATAAATGCAGAGTTTTCCTTCTCTGGGTGCTGATGATCATGCCAGCAGCTTTACCTTAGGTCGCCTTTTACGACACCTCGGTAAGAGTAAGGGTGGCCTATTCTACTCTGCCGGGACCACACGGCCAGCTCACACTTACTATGTTAGTTATTTGGCGGGGGTGGAAGGGAGAAGGGAGGGAGGATGCTAAAAAAAGAAGACCCACAAATTTTAAAAAGGTCTTTTTAGTTTTTTTGCCAAAAAATGCGACACTAAAAAGCTTGAAAAAAATTTTTTTCAGAAAAAAACCAGTGATAAAAATATAATTTACACTTTTCAGTTCGTGGTTTTTGAAGGCGGTTTTTTTTCGCATAAAATGGTTTTCAAAGCAATATAAATTAATTTTTCTGCCATCTGGGCAGGACTGGAGAGCGCATTTTAAGATATTAGTCGTGGTGCTGGGCTGGTGGTCATTATCTATTTACGCCAAAGGGCCTTAGGCGATTTGAACTTTGCCTCCAGCCAAGGCTTAGCTAACATCCTACAGGATAAGAAGACAGAATTACACTACAGATCTTTACCTTTCTGTTTACCCTGACGCTATCTGTACATTTATAACTATATTGTTCAAATTCATTGTAATTTGCAGTGCACTTTTTGCACTCAATGTCAAATAAAACCATAGATTGGATCAAACTGTCATATATTTTTTTTTTCTCTCTCTTAATTGTTTTTTTTTTAATCATTTCGTCAACGTGTCATCATTGACAAAATGAAACAATCGATGGCGTCACTGTCGCTTTTATAAATAAGTTATAATTCTATCTTCTTCCGTTCTATCTAGTAATTCTATCTCACATTATCATTTATTTATGTACATTAGTATTTATTTATTTATGGTTACACATTAACACGGTTGTCACTCACAACAGGTCCTGCCAGAATACCAGCGCTGCCGAGGCATTTCTGTCGAGGCAGCACCATGCTGAGGCCAGGACCAGATTGACCTCACACTTCACACACGCCTACTTATTTAGAATATTTTCATTATATAACTGTGTATTTACCTACCTATCGTCTGTTCTCGTACTCACCTTTGTCTGTAGTTTTAATGTGTCAACGTTACGTTATCTATGTTTACTAATGAATGTTCATTGTTAAATTATGTATTTATTGTGATGGTCAATAAAATGTTTCTTTCTTTCTTTCTTTATATATCGAGAACTAGCTAAAGGACAACTCTGTGATGTGGGTAAGTCCCTAAGGTCAGTTTTTCAGTAATAAATTCAAGAGTAAATATATTCAAACGAAAGTTGGTTAAACAAGCAAATTGTATATTGCCCCTATTCTCCACCCAAAATTGTCAAGTGTCAAAAACAGAGCAATGTTTGCCCAAGATAAAACCCCGTCCTCTTTAATTTTCTCTGAAAACAAGGTTTAATTTTTACGAATATTTTAACTAAAGAGCAAAGAAGAGATGAGAATAAAAGATGGAATTGTATACTAAGGTGGTATATAGTGATGCTATAAATATTCGGCTTCTATTCGGCAGTTAGTTCATTTTTGATAATTTGGTATTCGACAAATTGAGTCATGAGGTCGAATTTTTCTTTTCCGTTGTCATATTATTTGACGACCCGATTGGAACAGTGGTATTGAACGCTGCCTCTCATATAAGGGTTGCGGGTTCGATCATCGCACAGTATAAATGCACGAACATGTTTGTTTGTATTGGTCTGGGTGTTTTCTATGTATTCATCATCATCAGCCCATTTAAGTCCCCACTGCTGAGGCACGGGCTTCCCTCAATCACATGAGGGGTGATTGCCATACTCACCATGCTTGGCAGACGGGTTGGCGAGGGTTTTGATATAAATGCAGAGTTTTCCTTCTCTGGCTGCTGATGATCATGCCAGCAGCTTTACCTTAGTCGCCTTTAACGACACCTCGGTAAGAGTGAGGGTGGCCTATTCTACTCTGCCGGGGACCACACGGCGCTTCTATGTATATATTTATGTATTTTTCTAAACGATACTTTTATGTAACTACTGTAATCACATTTACCGCATTGAATGATTTCTGATTCAATTTGAGGAAGACCGAAGTACTACCCAGCTAGTGTAGCAATACGTGCCGAATATTTTGTGGCCGAAAGTGGGAAGTTTTCCTGCAGACACCATTCTTGGCAAATCTAATGTTTAACTGGAACCAACATTATATATGTCAATCATTACTTTAGGAGGCAATCCTGACCGTAAAACTTTCAATTTAAGCAGTCCACGCGGTTGAGATGAGTCTTTTTTTTTTATATGAGAGTAGGCAGACGAGCAGACGGATCACCTGATGGTAAGCGACTCCGCCGCCCATGGACACCCGCAACACCAGTGGAGTCACAAATGCGCTGCCAACCTTTTCCCCTTCCCCCCATTTGGCCTCCGGTAACCTCACTCACACGGCAAAACACAGCGCAGGCGCTGCTTCACGTCTGTCTTCTGTGTGGCAGTGGTATCACTCCGGTCGAGCCGGCCCATTCATGCCTAAGCGTGGCTCTCCCACATTTAAATATCGTCGTGTATCGTCTATCTTCCGCTATATTGATTTATTCTAAGGGTATATATGTTTATTGGATATATAATTAAGCATCATTAGTAAACATAATTGGGGATCATCAATAACTGTTTGATGTTATCATCAGTTAACTATCAAGATGGACTAAATCGTATCAGATCTTATCTTATTAACTACTGCTTTTGATCAAGGTAATCATTAACTATATCTATAATATACAATGTGCCAACCAATGTATGTGTTTGTGCCTAAATATGATTACAACTGCTGTATGCCCTGTGATGTGATGTCTATATAAATAAATGTTTTCTTACTTTCTTTCAACACTAAGTAATATGGTTGATATGTTTTATTGCAATTTATTCTTAAGTAAATAACACACTTAAAAATTTCGTCCCGCCTGAACTCGAGATGAAATTTTTAAGTGTGTTATTTACTTAGTAATATGGCGATAGATATCTACCAACAGATACAGGATATTCCTTAGTATAAGTAGATTATAAGTATTTATATTGTTCTCGTGGTTTTTCAATAAAAAAAAAAACTTACCTACTAGATTTCTTTTTTTATGTGCTAGGTGGCAGACAAGCAGGCATATCAAATGATGGTAAGCGATTTCCGTCGCCCATGGACACCCGTGACACAAGTGGTGTCACAAGTGCCAATCATCAAGCCCCCCTTTCCCCCGGATTGGACCTCCGGTACCCTCACGCAGCACACTGGTTTTTATACTCCAATGGGTTGGGAGGGTAAAACCCAAAAGTTATGTATTTAATGAATCTATAAATTGAATACAAAAAATACTCATGCCGTCATTTTAATCACAATGTTTTATACATAAATATATATAATTATAGCGATGTTAGCTCAGTGGTGGTGGGTTCCAATCCAAACAGGCACCTCTGGAGCTTTCAAATTTTTATGCGTATTTCTACCATCTCGGCGACGAGGGAAAACATCATGAGGAAACCTGCACGTATCGGATAGTTTCTGAAAGTGTGTTATCATGATTTAGTTGGTCTAGTTCCCCAGGTCAGATGAAAGTATAGCTTTAATTTAATTACCAGACTCCCCAGATCCTGAATGGCCATGGTCTAAGCTTAATCTTAGCTTTAATCTTAGCAAAGCGTCAGCCTTCCACGTAGCGATTATTAACGAAACAATTTGTGTAATGTAGCTTCTACATTCTCAGAAATTTAGTTTCTTAATCTAGTTTATTATCTTCAAGGCCAATTCGTAATTCTTGGACTCGGATGAAATATATATAGGGCCCTTTGATCATGAAGCTACGTTTAGTACGCATTTCATCGCTGTGAGGAAACTTGTTATATTATTAAAGTACTATGTAATCCTCCAACAAGAGAATTAATTAAGAAACCAATTTCGATTAATTCTAATTAACTCAAATAAGATAATTACATGTGATGTTATCCACTAACCTCATCATGGGTATTACGTATATATATATATATATATATATATATATATATATATATATATATATATATATATATATATATATATATATATATATATATATATATATATATATATATATATATATATATATATATATATATATATATATATACGTAATATAATAAAAGGCACAGTATAACAAGTTTCCATGATGCCCTGTTGGTCTAGTACTTCAACTCGGGATCCTGGGTTCTATTCCTGGGTCGAGCAAAAAACTGTATTTCAAATTTTTCAAACATTCAACATTAGGCAAGCGTGGTGATTAAGCCTAATCCCATCATAGTATTATAGTTGAAGCTTATTTATTGAAGCCTGTTTTAAAAGTTTATTCAAGATTTTACAACCGTTTCGAAAACAATAAGATTAAAAAATCTTAAGTCAAAAATTAAAGCAAGAACCGGTTTGGGAAAAGTGCGTTTATTTTTCCAAACCGGTTTAAAAACCGATTCTAAGGAGCAAGGATCCATCTCACTTACGTCGAATTGGTTTAAATCACCGGTTTTAGAAGCCCTGTCTAAAACTTGCATAATCTCAATTGTATATTAGTAATTGGAAATGGCTAAAATGTGTATATTAGTCCAGATGGGGCGTAATATTAGCCTTGTACCTAGAACTATGCTAATAAAATTGCAAATGTTAGTTTGTAAGCGAGAATTTTGAAATTAATTTACATAAATTAATCAACTCTGGTAGTTTAAGCATAATGTAGTAAATTTATTTTGTTGGATTGTTGAGTGAATAATAGAAAAATGGTTTCGTTGGTGGATTGTTTCATTTTGTTTCGCTCTGATGAAATTGTTTGGAGCTAGTGGTTCTTTTGTTTGTGTGTTCTTTTGTTTTTTATCTAGCTTTTGTTCGCCTTTACTCACTTCACTTTGATACTTGGTTCCAGTTTCAATTAAGGTAATTGTAATACTGGCAGCAAACAAATAATTCAAAAGTGAAAGTTTTAAAATGTTTTAAGAGACCGGCGGAGGTCAGTTCAGGAAAACCATACGGGAGAAAGTGATGCAGAAGGGAGGTCACGACCCTCAGCACTGAGTAATACGACGCAAGGAGGAGAAGGAGGATGATACGAGTTAATTTTTAACATATCTCACCAATACTTATTATTCCATACTAGACAATGGAACTAACTACATAATAAAGGAAGCTTTGTATAATAAATTCCTGGTTATTTTCTATTCGGTATTTATTTCCGTAGGCTTTTGTTGTGGCATTAATTGGTGTATGCCTTGTTCTACTTAATATATTGGGAATTGGGGATAATAAATGTCGGAAGTATAAATAAAATCAGCTTGTACAGCCAGTATTAAGCTATCAGCTTGTACATTTTATACAGGGCTACCTCGGAGATAATATCCTCCAACCGATTACGGCTACGGCGGCTAATCTCGGATCAGCCACGTATTTAAGATATATTATAGTGCTCAAGTGCGTGCGAAAACACAAGTGCACTCTCTATTCCCTTACCCTCATATTCCGATGGGACCCTAATGTGACACGACGGAAGAGGTATCGGGCGCAGGACCAACAGCTTAACGTGCTCTCTTAGGCACGGGGGTATAAGACCGCCAACTTCCAGGCTCCGGCTGCCACTAAGAATTTTCTAACCGAAAACTTAGCTTAGGTATGTTGTCTATGCAATCAGTATCGAAAAAATTGCAATTTTGTTTTATCCCAAGCAATTTTGTACTCGACATTGTCAAATTACCGAGTCGCGGTCTCCACTCAAGGACTTTACGGCTCCAACGGCTGTCAGTTCTGCGGCTAATATGACCAGCCCACTGCCACTTCAGTTTGCTAATTCGGTTGGCTATGTCGGTGACTCTAGTTCTCTGTCGGATTACATCATTTCTGATGCGGTCCTTCAGAGATACTCCGAGCATAGCCCTTTCCATAGCTCTTTGAGCGACTTGAGCCGGTGGACTAGTCCAGCCGTGAGTGTGCACGTCTCGGCACCGTAAGTCATGACCGGAAGGACGCACTGGTCGAAGACTTTCGACTTAAGACTTTGAGGGATGGGTGACGAGAAGACTTGACGAAGTTTACCAAATGCTGCCCAGCCTAGCTGAATTCTTCTATTGGCTTCTCTCTCGAAGTTGTTTCTGCCTAATTGGAGCGACTTGGTAAGCGTAGTGTAGGACGCCCTGCGACAAGATGGAATGATGACATTCGAAGGCTGGCTGGTGTGGGCTGGATGAGAGTGGCCGAAAATCGGGAGCAGTGGCGTGCATTAGGGGAGACCTATGTCCAGCAGTGGACGAGTATGGGTTGCTGATGATGATGATGATGATTGTCAAATTACATAGCCATCGTTCTTCATTTTTTTTATAGTGACACAGTATTAGCTCTCCTCAGCCTGATGGTAAGCAAGAGAAGTGTCCACGTTGCAATTACAACGGACGCGATGTCAGGCATCGCCGCCGTTAGGACTGCCATACTGGCCCGCGCGATGCTTTTCACTATTCGTTTGAAGGAATCCATATTGTAGGAAGGAGGAAATACATGCGCCAGCAACGAGTTCCATTTCTTGATGGTGCGGCAGAAATAGAAACTGCCAAACTTTTTAGTCCGTCATGGAATATTTTTCAGTGTGAAGCGGTGACAGCGTTGTCAGCGCGTGTATTTCTGTGACGGAAAAGGGAAGTTGGGATGTGGATGGGATCAAAGAAGATGGTTTTACGTCCTTAAGCCCAAATAAATATACAGGGTGTATCTGTGAACATTAACATCACTTTAACCACGTGTTCTATCAATCATTCTGAACAACATTTGTTCTATGACTTTTCGAAATTAGTCGAAATTTTTTTCGACTCCCCATACAAAATGACCACGTCACGGAACTGACTTTGTATGAAAAGTTGAATTTTTTTTATGCGAATTTCCAAAAGTCATAGAACAAATGTTGTTCAGAATGGTTGATAGAACACGTGGTTACAGGGATGTATATGTTCACAGATACACGGGTAAAATTGGTGTCATTTCCTTCGTAGTGCCATTAGCTATTAGGTAAAGTGACCACAACAATTACACTGTTTATTTTTTTAATGCTAAACATTTAGTTTTTGTTTAAAACCTAGTGAAACCAAAAATAGTGATCTTTCTATTTTTACCCGACTACGGCAAAGCAAAAGGAGGGTTATGATTTAGACAGGCTATATGTATGTATGTATGTATGTTCATCTGTTTCCACGTAACTTCTAAACTAGTTATCATATTTGAACAAATGATGTGTCGTTAGAAGCGTTTTGGTTGTCTTCTGGTTATAGGCAAAATGACGTTATGTTAAATTTATTACAGGGCTCTCTAGGGGACTTACAGTATGGAACTAAAAAAAATTGCTTGACGGTACCGTGTGGGGTATCAAATGGAAGAGCTTTTTAGCACATTTCAAATATGTAATTATATTTACATAACTAAAAATATGTTAAATAAAAATAAAGTTTAAAAACTAAAACCCAACTACCAAAAAGACACGATCTAAAAAGTACAAAACAAGAAAATCATCTCTGTTGAAAAGATTATGCCGTATCGCCGCGGTCGTATGCTACCTACTGTAGCAAAACAGATTAATTATAATAATTAAATAAAATCAATCCAATTTAATTTAATAACAACCAAACCAGATCCATTTTAATCCAGGCCAATCGATTTTAATTAATAACTACCAAACCGGATCTATTTTAAACAATTTCGGGGTTACAATCTTTTGGCAACCACTTATACTATTTATTAAATAACCTTGCACAAATGTTGGGTCCGCTTTTGCCAACCCAAGAGGTAAGTATAAGTATTTAATCAATCGTACAAGTGTTTGCCGAGGGATTGTAAACCCTTTATATAAAATCCGGTTTAGCAGCTAAAAATGAAAATCGATAGGCGTCGCTAGTGTGCCCTACCCGTCACCTTAAGAATAAATTATACGCAAAAGATTGCTATTACTAAAAAATACATATTTTCAAACAGTTCCTAATATGGCGCTCCTTGAAACCTCTTCTTTAAACTGTCCTTTTATTCTCCCTATGGCCACTCGTTTAATGCAAAGAGTGGCCATTCTAGCCTCCGGAAAGCTTACCCGAGGGAAGTATTATATTAACACCTGCTACATATTACAGTGACACTTTGTCAAGTTTAGACTTTATTTCACCGGTTTAGGACTTTACAGTTTTACAGCCGTATGTGTTGGACAGCTGTAATTTCACACGTGTGATGCTGCTTGAAACATCTGCTGTATTTATCAAAGTCAAAGTCAAATAATTCTTTATTTGCATGGGCTTGTACACAGCACTTACAAATCGTCATACTTTTGAATGACTTTAAACTATTTATAAGTACTTATAAATAGTATAATTTACATGTTAATACATATATATGTTGATACATAAAATATACTAAAGAAATAAATAAACATAATGCGATTCTACCACCGGCTCGGAAAGTTGTTTCTGGTCGAGAAGATCCGGCAAGAAACTCGCCAGTTACTCTTTTTAATCGCCAAACTTTCATACAATGTTGTGTCATCATCATACCAAGCCATACAGTTCAATTGTTACACAAAATAAAATAAAGGAAATAATAATAAAATACATATTATGAGGTAAACCGAAGCAGACCAGTCCCCAAAGGTGGCACCTGTTCACAAGTATGACGTATGTGTCAGCCATAATTTCACTCAACCATATTAGAGGGAATGTAATGACCCGCCAGATAGCGCCACCACCTCTATATTGTACGGGACGCGCACTTGGACACGGCAGGATGTATCAGTGTACGAGACCCATGTAGGATGCTGGGTTGGAGGTAAACACTGGATCTGGACTATAACTGCGTTTATTGGCGAAAACTATGGCATCGAAGTTCCGGGTGAAAAAGGTGATGATGACGGTGACGATGACTCGACGATGGGCTGTACGAAGTGAACTGTAAACACGTTGACTCGCAGATCCACGAAGTGGAGCTATGGGTTGACGCGGAGTACGAGCAGACTACTATGGCGACGACGGACGGAGATACGGTGACACATTGACAAACCGAGACCCGGAGACTATTGGGGTTTATTATGACGCTGCTGTAGGGCTTCTGAGTCGCTTCGGAAAGACGTGATCCTCTTGTTGAGAGCGCTGTCTGGCTGTGTCCGACCGAATGTCTCGAGTAGCGGCGTGTGCGTTCCTTTTATACCACTCCGTCGGGCTCGCTACTCACTCTAGAATAATTCAAAATTGTCTCGAGACGTCTATTTAATTCCAAAATTTAGATTTATTCGGGGAGAGTCGATGAACTCTTGACCTGTAACACCGTGCACACGACTTTAATTCTTTAGGTCTCGGGAACACGGTCGAAAATTACCTGTGCGCAAGCGGTATTACTAACAGCGCGGGCGCTTAAAGTTGCTATTCTATAGCTACACACGTACGCGCGACGGTATATATCGCATACGTGTAGCTACGTATATAAGTATTATATTTTTCTATTATTTTTCATTTTAAGTAATTGCGTTCGCGGTCGCCCCGAACATATATAATAGTATTTATTATCTATATATTATTAGTTTTTTAAATTTTCGCGTTGCATTATAACTATAATTGATCGATCAATCGATTGTAGCTGCGGTAGTTCTTATATTGGACAAACGAAGCGGTCAATTGTAGAACATGTCAAGGAGCATATCGCATTTCTTCCCTCTACCCAAAGATTGTCTGGAAGAAATCGCTACAAGCGATAAGACCGCCTTATTGCACTGACTGTTGTTGTTATATCATACTTGTGTTTTGTTTTTTGTGCATAAGGAATATCTATATATTCTCTAGTTTTTTTTATATGATAGGTGGCAAACGCACAGATGGATCACATGATGGTAAGCGATTGCCGAGTAGACACCAGTAGAGTCACAAGGGGATTGGGCCTCCAGTAACCACACTCACGCAGCGAAAAACCATCACAGGCTGCTTCACGCTGGAGTTACAGCCATAAACCCGGTCAGAGAGTAAATCACTGATCGGCGTAATTCACAATTCAAATTCATAACCAAAACTAACAACTTGTAGTAGATTATACACTATTATCTCGCCAACCACCAAGAACACTTCGAGATAAAATCATTAGGCTTTCCATTAACTTAAATACCGCTCCCATAGTAAGTCGCGAGTACTTACAACAGCCATATGAAAATTATTTCCGTGTCCATTTCTCTCAGAAGCCTTCCTCAGAGTTGATTTGCCATATCAAAGCATCGCAAAGACTGCAAAAGTAATCTAATACGAGCTCAACGACTTTGCTGAGCAGATTTATTAATCACTCCAAGGTTTATCGGTTTAAGGTGGGATGGTAAAAAGAGAGGATATTATATCCAGGGACGTATACTAGCTCGCACGCAGTAACTGCAAAATTATTCATGAGCAGGTCTTTAATGTTGCATGATCGTATCAGAAATGAGAATAAGGTCACAGACATAGCCCTACGGATTGCATGCCTCAAGTGGCAATGGGCAGGTCACATATCGAAGAGAAAGACGGCCGTTGGGGCGCGAAAAGTCCTCGAGTGGATGGCCACGTCACAACCGTTGGCAGGCCCCCGTACAAGGCGGAACCAGACGATCTGGTAAAGGTTGCAGGAATCCATTTGGATGCGGGCGGCACAGGACCGATCTGTGTGGAGAATATTGGAGGTAGGCCAATGCTTCAGCATGGAGCGTCTATTGCTGAATGATGATAATGATGATGTCTCTTATGATTTGATGTTCTTTTCTCATGTTTTCACAGTATATGGTTTTGGGTCTTCTTGTCTTTGTGTTCTAATCAGCTTAGCCTGATGGCAAGCACAAAAAGCACCGCAAGTTTAAGTTCTGCGTGCAATTTTTTTTATCCTTTTTATACGCAAGGGCAGGAAAAGGAATGCCCTAAACAATGTCCGAGAAAATCTTTGGTGTACACTATTACATGACGAAAATCATCGCGGACTACATGGATCCGAGCGGCTCAGGACGGGTACAATTAGGCGTAAACAAAGGGAGGCCTATACCAGCAGTGGGTACTACTGGCTTATGATGATGATGATGATAAAGCATAGTGTCATTGGTTGGTTATACCATAGATTTATTCTTAAATAAGGATTTGTGAATCAGACCTGTTCATGAAAACAGTAATAATAGAAGCTGAAAAAAAATGGAAATCTCATTCGCAGTAGAACCCGTGTATGTTTCTACGGTAAAAAAATATGCTGGGTATCATATTATGGCTGTGGTAATAGATTGTCAAGTATAAAAAATCTTAAATTAAATGTGACCAAATTGATGTGCGTCAATGCATGCAGGCTACCTTGACGCGCGTTGCCCGCATTGCACTTCGATCATACTTATCCTGCATGTTAAATGTCCGCATAAAGCGATTATGATGTGATATATACTAAATATAGCAAGTGCACGAAAACAGCCTGATGTTTAATAAAAAAGATGAAGCTAAATAAAAATCAAATGTGAATAAGAAGTCCGGTTGAAACAGCGTCTTGTTCTAAAGGTTGGCAGCGAACTTTGGTCCACCTGGTGTCTGCGGGTGGCATCGTTTACTCTCTTAATCGCTCGTTGATACCACGGCTTCACAGAAAACCAGCGTGAAGCAGCAATTTGCTGTGTTTCGCTGCGTGGTGAGGGTACGGAAGCCCACTCAGGGGAAAAGGGTTTAAAGGTTGGTTAGCTCACTCCGTGGACTCCCCTGGTGTGTGAGTCATCGCGTACCCTCTTAATCACTCGTCTGTCAAACTACCACGAAAAAAAATGTCGGATGAATCGAAACACAACTCACAGCTCAGTTTAACTTATATATTTTTAACCTTTACAAGGGTATGGTTAGAGGATTGAATGAGAACAAAAACGGATGTGCTTGTAATCGACGATGTAGCGGCACGTTGTACGAATGCCCGGCTCTGCGTCCCCAACAATAGCTCTCGGCAGTTCAAAAAGCTCGCGTTTACTGTTACTGCCACAATTATTCATGAGGTCTCTTACTCTGATTTGTCGGTTTGGATCGGAAGATTACCTGCGGGGTGGTTTTAGGGGTCTGTGTTGAGAGTTTTGTTGACTTACGATATCAAAAAGAGTTTAAATAATTTATACTCGGTCGTCGCATTTCAACAGTGAGCCTGCATTAAAAGCCTTAGTTTGTGGGTTCGATCCCCATCCTAAACAAACATTAGTAACAACACACGCATTATATATGCAAGTAATAATTAAATATAACCTAGTTGTACTGTAATTGAGTAAAAGTAAGTAAACATTTATTGACCACATTAATGACCACATTACATAGATAGGACACATAAACATTAAAAACTATATTGCATGGTATACATAGGAAAAGAAATATTTAAACAAAAACAAGAAAAATGAGTTAATACATTAATAGTGACAAGGAAGAAGAAAAGGAACAAAAGTGAAGAAGTGAGTCAACAAGGTCCAAGCTCAGCATGTTCTTTTTTGTTGACCCAGGAGAAATTCATTACGCATACCATCCGTCTCGTCACGGATGGGTTATGTCGGACTCTCCATCTGGCGACGGCTTCTACTAACGAGAAGACGGCCAGAGGCATACCGACTAAAAATCCTGGGACTCTCCCTCATCTGTCCATGGGTAGGGCGGGTGGGACATGGGGCCAAAGCTCGGAGCCTTTCACCATGTCACCCCCGGACAGGGAGGACGCCCACCTACACGGGGGCACGGCGCTTCTCCCCCCGGGGTCGGGGGGAAGGGATGGGGATGCCGAGAGAGTCGTGCCGTCCCCACGAGGCGTAGGAGGAGGTCAGTGCAATGCCGGTGTGGGGTTACAGCCCCACGAACCAGCGGACCTGCTCACGCAGGGGAAGGAGACGCAAGTATTGGCGTCGTCTCCCCCTCTACGTGGATTGCGGATCGCGGGGCCCAGAGGGTCAGCCTCTCGCTCGCGGCTCCTCCGCATCCTTCGCCTCAATCACATGCTCGCACTATGCACGAAACCACACGTGACGTGCTGTGCCTGCCATATTAGGGACCCCGACCATCTCTCACAGTAGGACTGTAGAGGTGGCGTGTCGTATCTAGCGCCTCAGCTTCCCTCAGTTTGATTTGCAACATTCTGCAGTTTAGGCCGGACTAAAACTCTCCCGTATGTCGGGATGATATCTTTGCAGATATCCTCATTGACTTCCGGGTTGGCTCCAGTAACTGCTACAAAATCTATGAAGCATTTGAGCATGTGGTCTTCTGGTTCTACCGCAGTCGGAGTTAGGGGTGGTGTCACTTGTTCCCATGGTCTGTCGGGTGCGGTCTTTCGGTCTTGATGGCTCTGGTCCCAACTTTTTGTGGGTCGCCATATTTTCAATCGCGATTGGAGCGCTGCAATCTCTCCATCCGTCGCAGCCTTTTCGCTAGCCACTTCTGGGATTGAAACTATTGCTCTGACTTAGTGTGGAGAGTGCGGATTCCTTGTTCTCGCCTTTAGGATGTCGCTCTCTTTTGGCTCGCCATCATGTGAAGCCTAGCTCTTTCTGGACAATTCATTGTCTCCAACCCGCTCGGACCCGCTGATGTCTGTGCGACTATCGGATGGTCCAGCAGCGGTGGAAATGTTCTTCAGGATTTGGGCTCTGCGGTCGCTTTGTCTAAGATAACTGACGGTTTTGGCCTCTAATCCTCGTAGACAATGACTTCATGATGCTTTGAGGGCTGCAGGTCTCCAAGAGTCTGTCTGATATTTGTAGTGTGATATTGTAACGCAAAGATGATCAATGAATGTCTGATATTTGTACGCCAAGTAGGCACTCAATTCAACCTATCTAGATAAATACTGTAAATCAGGTAAATACTTATTCGGGATTCGGGAGGTAATACTAACGGCCACACTCAGAGACGTCATTAGCTAATGTTCATTATAGTTTAGTTTCGATAGTTCTATGCGTATCAAACATAAGGATCAATAATAAAGAGCAAAGACCAACTAAGTTAATCAATGACTCTGATTGTGACAGTAAACCGCTCAGCGGGGCTGATGCAATTCAAAGATTTTAAGTTAGTTTTCAGTGGTTTTTGTAAAACAAATTGTGATTTACATTGTTGCAATGAAATGCCCCAAGTGATAATAGTAATAACAATGGTTAAATGGTATGCGTTTTTAACACTGCTATTGCGGTGTCTAGTTCTGTTTTCACGTGATAATTTCTTGGACATAATAGAGTATTTAAAACCTGCAATTGTGTTTAAGAAAGAAAGAAAGAAAATATTTATATATAGAATCACAACACAGAAACATATAGCAATTGTAAACAGAACAATTGGCACAAACAGAAAACAAAACATAAAAAAATTAAAAAATACATAAAAATAAAAACAAAAGGAAAAAAAAAAAAAAAAAAAAACAAAAACTATATTCAATCATGTCAGACAGTGCCAAATGAATATTATGGTGTTTATGACGTCTAGTATGAAATAATAGTTAGAGGTACAAGTTGTATCCGTAGATACGAAGGTCGATAAAACGCAAATAAAAGACGTTTTATTGAGGGACTGTGACCTTAGATTGTTAGGGACTGCCCACTTATTTTCAATAAGTTATTTAACATGGCAAGATATCTCGGTAGAGCAGCAGATTATAAAAAAAAACAAATAATATAAAGTTGCTTTGAAATGTTAAAAACAACAAAATCCTCTCATTAAACGTCTTAATAAGAATTAAAAAATTTATATGTTATTAGGTTATGTTGTTAGGGGAGAATTGGTATATGTTACAGCTTGTTAAATGGTACACTCAAAAATTCCTTACTGAACATCAAATATTTTTTTGAATCATGGCAACACAAAAATTATGCGCTGACAGATATGCCCCTACTACGTTTCTATTTGTGATGGTGTCCGGCAAGGTGTACTAGTTTGTGCGATGAAAATAAAATTTTGTTAGTGGTTGATGGAATTATTCGGTTGAGTACGAAGGTGATTTTGCTGTATAAGGTAAAAAAGATTCCACGCTATGTGGTATCGGATTTAAAAAGTAGTTTTTTCATTAAATAGAACTAGATATTTTGATATTAAAACTAAAAAACACTGTACACGTAATCGACTCTCCCCGATATTACTTTTTAGACAAATGTAACAAACTTAGTAATTTTTTCTTTTGCCTTGGTTATTCTTCGCAAAGAACCGCAACATGCGTCATATATAAAATTGTTCTTAACCATTTCCAAGGGTTTTAAGTCGAGGTAGTAGAATTAGTAGTAAATCCTTTTATTTGAATCTTGCAAATAAAATTCGTTCAAGATAAAATCAGTGTCAAACCATATAAAAGCGAACTTTTGTGTGCCTCAGCTCTTTTCTTGTTGGGGATTGGAGTAGATCTATAATAGACTATATTTAGTTTGAATATTAACAATCGTTGGACTTCGAGAACATTGTGTGTTAACTTGATGCAGGAGTATCATCAATCTTCATCATCAGCCCATTTAAGTCCCCACTGCTGGGGACGGGCCCTCCCTCAATCACATGAGGGGTAATTGCCATGCTCACCACGCTTGGCAGACGGGTTGGCGGGTTTTGATGTAGATGCAGAGTTTTCCTTCTCTGGGTGCTTGATGGGATCATTGCCAGCAGCTTTTACCTCCAGTCGCCTTTTACGACACCTCGGTAAGAGTGAGGGTGGCCTATTATACCTGCCGGGACCACAACGGCGTTATGTATGTGTGTAAGCGTATGTATGTGGTCTATGGTGCTAAAAGCCTTTTCGGAATTCCGGCTTGTTCGAAGGCAGGAAGTAGTCAAGTCTAACTGGAAATTGTGGATGAGTACATCTACTCGGACAAAAAGTCCAGCTTAGTAAATCCAACTTCCAGAAAAGAGATCGATCGACAAATCTAACTCGGCTGGGCAGCGTTCGGGCAGCTATGCAGAATATTTTTTTTTTATGATATAAAAACAACACCAGTGGTGTCACAAGTGCGCTGCTACTTTTTAACCAACCTTCCTCTGGATTGGGCCTCCGGTACCCTCACTCACGCAGCGAAACAGCGAAATCAGCGTTTTCTGTGAGGACGTGGTATTACACCGGTCGAGCCAGCCCATTCATGCCGAAGCGTGGCTCTCCCACTGTTACGAGTTACGAGCTTATCAGCGTTTTAAACCCACATAAGGCTATCGAGCGGAAACATTTATATGGAAATTTGAACTGGGATTTGGAGGATCTGTTTTAATAAAACCGTTAAATTAGGGTAGCTTTGGCTATTAAATAATCAGTCAGTTATTTTTTTTTATGAGAAGGGGAAGTATACGATGGGGTAAAACAAGTTCTAGAGTGGAGACCGCGTCTTGGCAAACGTAATGTAGGGCGCCCTCTGGGAGGTGGGGGGACGATCTGCGCCAGGATGGCTGGTAAGAGATGGATGGCAGAAGCCAGGATAGATCACAGTGGCGAACAATGACAACATTTCAAAATTTGCTAAGCTCTGAAACAAAAATACCAGGTCTTTTGTTTACCATTTCCGCTGCGCGAATATTATTTATTCATTTTTATATTGGTTATTTACTGGAGAAAAAAATACAAACTAAAAAACGTATAATAGGAGACGTCATCGGACGGCAGAATGTAAAATATTTCTTTGCTTAGCACATTTATAGTTTTAAATATACGAAATGCCAAACCCATGACATGTAACTGTCAAAAAAAAAGACAACTTGTCAACGTTGAATTTATGGAATGACGTTTGACAATGTGACACTAGTAGTATTTACTTTGACAGTAGTACCTTTTT
>JADPWL010001550.1:0-10934 GCA_019059595.1 Marasmia exigua | reverse complement strand
TCATTCGCTAATCTCTGCTTCACGCCCGGTTTCCTCTGGGGCCTTCGTATCACTCCGATCGAGCTGGCCTACTCGAAGTGATGGTCTTTATGATCACGCTAGATGCCTTCTGCTGATCCAGTTTCATTCTTTTACTTTTTCATTTTCAGATTGATTATATCTCACATTAGTATTAATTTATGTATGTTTCTTCATTAATACGGTCGTCACTCACAACAGGTCCTGCCAGAATACCAGCGCTGCCGCGGCATTCCTGTCGATGTCGTGGCAGCACGAAGCTGAGGCCGGGACCTGATTGACCTCACGCTTCACACGCCTATTTATTTAGAATATTTTCATTGTATGCCTGTTTTCGTACTCACCTTTGTAATGTTTTAATATGTGAATGTTATCTATATTTCCTAATGAGTGTCAATTGTTAAATGTATTGTGATGGTCAATAAAATGTTTCTTTCTTCCTTTCTTTCTTATGAATCCCTCTTTACCTCGACGCAGATTCACTACTCCGCGTCGCCGGCTGACAGGTTGGCAGCTGCAGTGATGTCGGCGCAGTGACGATCGGTTTACTACACGCGTCTTGGAACTTCGTCTAATTTGACGTGTCACGTTGTGGACGTTATAATTTATGAGGGTTTAGGCCGCTTATGACGAGACATTAGGGCGCAAATTTTTTTTATGTGATATATAGAAAGATATAGTTTGTTGCACAAAATACACAACTAAAATCTAGAAGAAATCGCTACAAGCGATAAGACCGCCTTATTGTACTGTCTGTTGTTGTTGTTGTTGTATCATGCTTGTATTTTGTTTTGTGCAATAAAGAATATCAATCTATCTATCTATCTAAAAAAAACTAGGCATTACAGAAACTAAAATATGTAAAATTTCATAGGTGATAGGTGGCAGACCAGCAGACAGATCACCTGATCATGGGTGGTCAGGGATGTGGGATCCTACGGTACCCATACTCACTCGGTATGACACAGAACTCGATTACTTTATTCATCATTTTATATCTTCTTCACTTTCATAGTAAATCCACTCCACCACTGATGGTGGATCATAGGGGCGGCGGCAATCGCTTAACATCACACGATCCGCCTGCTCGTCTGCCAACTATCACATAAAAAAAACGAATATAATATACCAAACACGAAATTTTGAAGACTTAAAGCTTTATTTATAAATTATCATTAAACCTTTACTAGTTAAAATGGTGTTATAGAGCAGTTCTGACGTTTGAAAAAAAAAAAAAAAAAAACATTAAAAAAAAAAACTGCTTTATAGCACCGTGTTAGTTAACAAAGGTTTAAAAAACATTTACGAATAAGACTCTTAATGTTTATTGTAAATGATTGTAACAAATTGACACGCTTCTCTTTATAAATCGGTATTCCCGCCGATCAATCATAAAAGTCAGTAATCAATTTATCCGCTTTTAAATCGATTGTTATCTATTAATCGATAACGTAATGCATGACTTTAATAGTAAACAACTGCATCGGAATGCAGAGGTCGACTGCAATAGGTGGATTTTTATTACTATCTATCAATCAATGTCGTTAAGTAGTCCAGTAAATATGTAGGTGCACGAAGTATCATGAGACTTAGACGCCCTGTTGGTCTAGTGGTTTAAGTACCGGGCCGTGATCTCGGGTCGAGCGAAAAGTATGTTTCGAATTTTTTGAACATAGCTCGGGTTTGTGATCACCAATCCGCATTTGCAAGCGTGGTGATTAAGCCTAATCCCATCATAGTAGCGATGACTTGATTTCTATGATGGAGGCCTTTGCCCTGCAGTGACAGTTTATAGGCTGATACTTTACTTTTTTTTAGGGTTCCGTACCTCAAAAGGAAAAAACGGAACCCTTATAGGATCACTTTGTTGTCCGTCCGTCCGTCTGTCAAGACCCTTTTTCTCAGGAACGCGTGGAGGTATGAAGCTGAAATTTATATCAATTACTCAGTCTACTGTCCCTTGAAGCTGTGAAAAAATCAAACTTTTAAGCCAAGCCAATCAAAAGATACAGCCGATTATATCGATATTTTCATCAAATTTTCGACACTCGCAAAGGAATCAAAACCTACAGGGTACTTCCCGTAAACTCAGAATCTTGAAATTTGGCATGAAGCATAATCATATAATGCAAATATAGGAAAAATTGCGAAAATCATATTTTTTTAGTTTTATAATATAATAAAAATATTTTAATAAAATGAAATTTACTACCTTATTTCTCACGAACGAATAAATATATCAAATTGAAATTTATACCAAATAACTAGGTCTACTGTCCCTTTAAGCTGTGAAAAAATCAAACTTCTAAGTTAACGCGATCAAAAGATACCGGCGGAACCCTCGGTGCGCGAGTCAGACTCGCACTTGGCCGGTTTTTTACGAAGTATCATTAATTGACCACCTGTTTGGTTCAGTAGTAGTGAATGGCGGCCCCCCGTGCAAGGTTTGCGGGTTCGATCTCCACACAATAATAATAATAATTCTCACAACATCTCATACGTTGACCTGATTAAGTAGCTTACTAAGTAGCTTAAGTACTTGTGTTACAGATATCAGACAACAGAAGAACACAAATATATACTTAAATACATATATTACACCCAGACACTGAACAAACACAAGTGTTCATCGCACGAATGTTTGTCCAGGGGGGGATCGAACCCACGACCTTTGGCGTAAGAGGCAGGGTCACTACCAATTGCGCCATCCGGTCAGTCAATAATAAAAACATTTGTGTGCATGAACATGTCTGTTTGTATTGGTCTGGGTATTTCTACGTATTAGAAATATGTATTTACAAAAGGAAAGTATCATATGAATATATTTGTAATTCCGCTGTTTATCCTGATTATACAACCCTATAGCAAGGTGATAAGGTTTCAGGAATAAAAGCCTCGATTCATAAATCCTTACTAATATTATAAAGGCGAAAGTTTGTTTGGATGTATGGATGGATGTTTGTTCCTCTTTCACGCAAAAACTACTAAACGGATTTTAATGAAACTTTACAGTAATGTAGCTTATAGATCAGAATAACACATAGGCTATAATTTATAAAGATATTGTGTGAATTGTCCAAATGAGTAAGCCATTATTGTCAAAATAGTGAACCATAAATACAATAAAAATTGCACATTGGTAGTAATAAATGGATCCTTATCAAAATGAATACTTTTATCGCTTTTGGTATTTAAAGGAGATAAATTTTGTCCTATACAATACATCATTTGGACAAATATTTTAATAGTTACGACGATGACAAACCGAACGCGCGATACTATGGTATGTTACGGTCCGACGGGCGGCGCGGCGGGCGAATGGAGCGGGGTCGGTCGCGGTGAGGTGGGAGGAGAAGTCGCTCATGGCTGAGTGCGCGACCCGAACGCGGGCAGACACGTGAGGGCAGACGTCGTTGACGGTTGTGTTCGTTGCGAATTTTGAAGGCACTAGCGATTTGCATTTATAGTAATTAAGTAAGGATAATGTGTATATAGTAATAGAATAATATTAGAATTATTTTTTGCCTGTCTATTAATTAGTAAGTAGCTATAATTTTAATTGAATAAGCAGATATTGCATTTTTCACAGATTTTTTTTATTTTAATTAGGTACATAGGTTGGTAATTGTTTTTAAACGCCTGCAGTTCCCATTGAAAGTCGCATTTTCAATGACGATCAACAAATCGCAGGGTCAAACCTTAAAGGTAGCAGGCATACATTTGGGCACGCCATGTTTTTCTCACGGTCAGCTCTATGTGGCTTGCTCACGTGTTTCCAAAGCGAAAAATCTGCATGTTTATGCTGAAGGAAAAAAATCGCTAAATATAGTTTATAGAAGCATACTGCAGTAGCTACCTATAGGCCTATGATTAGGGGTTTGCAGTGCTTAATTACTGTATTTCTTATGTTGACAATATTGTTACGTTATTACAGTGCGAATGTAACATCTCAATATTATCAGACTGTTATATTTTTCAAATACGACCCAAAAATTATGTATGTTATAATTTTAATGTCATAATGTTAGTTCTTTTCACGCTAATATAAGCTACTCGAAATACTAATACTGCGCACACGAAGTCGCGGGCACCAGTTATTGATACATAAAGACCTTGCTTTTATTCGAATTACACGCAGACGAAGTCGCGGGCAAAAGCTAGTATACCATATATTGAGGTGTCTAGCAATGGTGCAAGTACCTGGTGGGTTAAGCATTCACAGGGTATATGTATGTAAGAAAAAACGAAACGCTTGTGCGGTTTAATTTTGGACAGCGCCATCTGTTGAGCAATGTTGAGACTAAAATTTACTTACCCCAATTTTTAGTGCATTTGTTTTGCTTTTGTTAAGCGGTGACTGTTAAACTTGTACACTGATATCCGTAACACAGGTGCTTGAGCTACCTATCTCGGAGTGAGATCAATCTATGTGATGTTGTGAAAATATTTATTTATATTTATAATGATATACCTAAGTACTTTTGAGATAATGATTCTGAACATCCGTAATCCAATTGGTCTTATTCTCCTGGCTTTGCAATGGTCAGACGATAGTCGCTTCATTGTAATTAGAATCCTGTATCATAGTCCAAGTCTATCCTAGGCTACGAAGTAACAGCCTTAGACGCAACTGGAAATTACTCGATAAGATGGGGGGTATATGTAAATACATAACATAAAAACCTACGTACTCATAGCCAATAACACATGAAGTTTCAACTAGTTAATTTTTGTTGGAAGCAAAAAACAAACAAACTATTTCTATCAGGAGGTGAGTGATCACCGCAGCCCATGAATATCTGCGAGATCAAAAAGATCGGTGACCTATTGCCGGCCTTTAAGAACGGAGTACGCTCTTCTCTTGAAGATCCCTAAGTCGCAAGAAGCAAGCTTCAGTCAACACATAAAGTTTCAATTAGTCAATTTTTATTAGAGGCAAGAAACAAACAAACTTCTTACCATCAGGAGGTAAGTTATCACCGCTGCCCATGAATATCTGCGAGATCAAAAATATCGGTGACCAATTGCCGGCCTTTTGGAAAGAGTATGCTCTTCTCTTGAAGTTCCTAAGTTGCAAGCAGCAGGCTTAAGTCAAACTGATCAACAAAACTGAATTACGTGATTTTAAACGAGGTTTGAAAAGAGTTCTTCTCTCACGGTAGGCAGCGGCATGACTGTGCTCCGGCATTGTTGATGTCTATGAGCGGCGGTTACCGTTTACCATCAGATGGGCCGCAAGCTCGTCTACCTACTATAAGCAATAAAAAAAATGTTTTATTAAAACGCACAGTTTGAACTGCCATTCATCACACAAACAAAACAAGTGTCTAAAAAAGAGACACTATTTTATGGTACCACCTGGTGCATTGCCTTGGCTCGCTTTAGCCTGATAGTAAGCAAAAGGAGAGCCCACATTACAGTTCCAAGGAACGCGAATTGCATCGCTTCCGTTGACCATTTGCCCATGTGGGCCCGCAATGCTTCTTCACGCTTCGTTTAAGGAGAATCCATACTTTCGGATGAAAGAAACACATAGCAGCAACGGCACTTAAGCAAGCATATTAATCAAAAATACCTATATATTCATATATAGAGGTGTCGTAAAAGGCAACTAAGGTAAAGCTGCTGGCATGATCATCAGCACCCAGAGAAGGAAAACTTTGCATTTATATCAAAACCCTCGCCAACCCGTCTGCCAAGCGTGGTGAGTATGGCAATTAGCCCTCATGTGATTGAGGGAGGCCCGTGCCCCAGCAGTGGGGACTTAAATGGGCTGACGATGACGATGACCTATACATTCCTTGTTTGGAAATTTAATGACTTAGCTAAGAGTTTAGTCGAAGTCACGGGAGATCCAAAGGCTGGCAACTACTTCGCTCTTGCGAATTTTTATCGCGATCTAGCAGGGTAATCCTGCCAGCATTTTGTGAACATTGCCACTGGGACCTCCAGGTCTTGATTATTGTTAAGTGTTTCTTCTTTTGTTCAGTAAAAAAATATTTTTACTTTTTTATGTGATAGGTGGCAGACGAGCAGACGGATCACCTGATGGTAAGCGATTGCCGTCGCCCATGGACACTCGCGACACCAGTGGAGTCACAAGTGCGCTGCCAACCTTTAAACCCCCCTTTCCCTTGAATTGGGCCTCCGGTACTCTCACTCACGGAGCGAAACACAGTACCTACAGTGCTGCTTCACACCGGTTTTTTGTGAACCTTATGTTTGTTTTCTGCAAACAACATACAATATTTTAAATTCAAACCAACAAAACTCCTATGTATCAAAAATCTTTATCACTATGACGTCACAACTTATCACTTCAACACCGTCCGTCAATGTCCACAGCTCGAACTATCGCACGGAGTGACATCCCTCGTCCCGCCGACAGCTGACGTTGTCACGCCAGTAATCAGCTAATTGCCCGCGTGACAGCGCTGTTGTTGGAACTTTTATTCGATATGTGGATAGGTCGATGGTTTGTTTGACGCGAGGGAAATATTTTGGTATTTCTGTTTTAGCTACTTATTAGTGGGGTGGTCTATTGCCCTCAAATTTGTACTACCAGTCTTTTCAGAGACGGTGCATCTCGAATTGTGATATTCTCATCTCAGTGTGCCATTTCCTAATGTGTTCAAATCCATAGCTTCGGAGCCTGGGGTAAGCTTGGACCAGGATCCAGGTTTTATTAAGTCTGGGAATTATATGACTAATACTGTGTGTTTTTCCCGGAACTTTCAACCACGTACCTCAGTTCTGTCGAACGGTTTGGCTGCAGGAGTATTTCCGAACGGCTACGACTTCAGGACCTTTGTTGAGATGGATATGAACGATGGATATATACATTCAGTCCGTTATCCTTGCGTTTTATTCATCAACCTTCAAGAGAAGAGCGTACTCTTTTTTTAAAAGGCCGGCAACACATTAGCGATCTCTCTGATTTCGCGGATGGTGATGGTGACTCGCTTGCTCGTTTGTCCGCCTCTAGCATAAAAAAAACCTTATCCGGAGAGAAGGGGAGTTTAAAGTTCGTACCAAGAAAGAAGAAGCGAAACGCTTAGTACGAGCTGGTGGAACTTGCACAGTATAAGGGTGGATTCCTGTCGTCTTCCGTAATTTCCGGCGGTAGAAAGGAGAAGGTGGTATCAGGTCGTGAAGCTCATTCGAACACTCTCCAAAATGCATCCTTTAAAAAACCGATAGACAGGCTACTTCTACGTCGGTGAGCGAGGATTCAAACCAAAAACCCCCCTAGAAAAAATATCTTTCTATTGTAATAAAAATGTCTATTGTATTATATTTATATTATATTTGTAAAGATGCTTATTGTGGTCTATTGTAATAAAAATGTATGGAATATTACGCAATACGCTGTTTACAAAATGCGTATCGAAGGTGTTCAGAAAAGATTCTTACGTTATCTCGACTTTAGGGCACACCAGAAAACCAACGGTTACGATCACCGCTGCAAAAGATACCACTTCCTTCCACTCGAGAAGCGGCGCGATATCAGCGATCTGTGCTTCCTAATGAGTATAGCCAATGGATCCATTGACAGTTGCGAGCTCTTATCCAAAATTGGATTAAGACACAGCCACTCAGGTCTGCGTAATAGAGTAAAGCTTTACGTTCCTCCGGCGGTCACTAACTATCGCAAGAACGCGTTCTTTCAGCGTGCTAGCTCAGCATTCAATCTCCTTCCATCTGATTTCGATTTATTCTGCACCAGTACCACATCGCTCAGACGGCAACTTGCAAAAAATTATTTCAAGAATTAACTTTAACACTGGATCAGAGTGCATGTCTTTAGTTACGCTGAGGACATGCATTCTGATTAAGTGTAACATGGCGGCACTCTCTCCATTAATAATTGATAATTAGTAATAATTTCCCACTTGTTTACTGTTTCCTGGAACACCAGAATGTTTAAATCATATTTAGTTTCCCGAAGCTATGGTTACAACCATAGGCGGAGACTTATTATTGGCACTGATTTTTTCTTATTGATATAAGTTTACTGTATTATTTAGCTGTTAGTCTTCCAAATAATAAATAAATAAATAAATTACTTGGTAAAATTAAGTCTGGTAATTACATGACATTTGCAACCCTTAGTCCAAAAAACCAGACCAGTAGATCATACGCTTGATCATTCCAAGCGTGCAGGTTTTCTCAAGAGGTTTTCCTTTAACTGCCGAACGAATAGTAGAAATACGCACATGAATTTCAAAGATCTTATCCGCTGAGCTACCTTTGGTCGACATGTATCATGGAGTAGCACGAGAAGAAAATTTGATGAATTCTTGTGAAAATCATTAAAAAATCTCTCACATTATGTACTATTGTTATGCAAGAAGAAGATGAATGAATTGGGTCGCCGCGGCCGGAGTGATACCACGGCCTCGCAGTAAACCCACGTGAAAGAGCGCCTGTGCTGAGTTTCACCGACTTAGCGAGGGTACCGGAGGCCCATTCCTTTGAACCAATCCTTCCCCAGTCCCCAGACTCCATTGCGGTTATATAAAGTACAATTGGCAGACTTAATGCTATACAACATTCTCTACCAGTCAACCACTAGGCGATGAAGAAATATGTATGACGGCTAACTAAATCTCGCGATTCCAAATCTGAAACTTCAAAAAATTTATAATTCATTTGTTGGTCTAAGTATTAAAATGTACAATAAGTTGCCACAAAATGAGTTACCAACGCATAAATTTAAATCTCACGTGAAAGCCTGTTTAATGAGTAAAGGATACTATAAAATTGTAGACTACTTAAATGATAAGGATTCATGGACATAATGACCTCCATGCCTGCACACTTGTAACATTTTCATATATATTAACAAAAATCATTAATATTATATAATTACTGAATTTTAATAAATTAGGCTTAGCAGCATTTTTTTTTTTCAGCAAATAATTAACTTCGTTTAGCAATTTCTTCTTTTTTTTTTTACTGATATTTCAAGCAACGCATATACATTAACAAAAATGTGATTCTGCCAAACTGTGCAACAGTTTGTCGGCAGAGCTCTCGTGGACATAGTATTACTTATATATTCAACTATCTTAATTAAAAAGTTATGCTTTAACTTAGTTTACCTATAACATAAGTTTATTCATGTTCATACGGCCACACACTAGGCCACCACAGTCCGCCGAAATTCCCCAATCGACAATGAACCGATAGTGTTTGATATTAAGGTGCGAATCGAATGAGGAAATCCGATTTATTACTGTATAAAATTGATTTATATTGGTTATTCAATAATTGACAAAGATGCTAACCACCTACTATTGTACACCTCGTCCTGCAGTTTATTAGTATTAGATTAAGTAACTACTACTCTTTGTGACCTATGAGGAGAACCTAAGTAGTCATGCTCACTCAAATGTCTCTGAGGTGGTGGCGTTATGTGGCGGGTCATTACATTCCCTCTAATATGGTTGAGTGAAATGATGGCTGACACATACGTCATACTTGTGAACAGGTGCCACCTTTGGGGACTGGTCCGCTTCGGTTTACCTCATATTTAGCTTTTAATTTGCATCATTCTATTTTGTGTTGCATTAGACTGTATGACTTGGTATAAAGATAATAAACCATTGTAAAAAAGTTGGCGATTAAAAAGAGTAACTGGCGAGTTTCTTGCCGGATCTTCTCGACCAGAAACCAACTTTCCTGAGCCGGTGGTAGAATCGCATTATGTTTATTTATTTCTTAGTATATTTTATGTATCAACATATATATGTATTAACAATGTCAAATTATACATAAGTACTTATAAATAGGTTTTTAAGTCATTCAAATGTATGACGATTTGTAAGTGCTGTGTACAAGCCTATGCAAATAAAGAATTATTTGAATTGAATTGAATTGAATTGATACCAATAATCACATTATTTATTTATTTATTCTTTATTGCACAAGAAAATAAAGTACAATTGGCAGACTTAATGCTATACAACATTCTCTACCAGTCAACCATTAGGCGATGAAGAAATATGTATGACGGCTAGCTAAATTTATATCCACAAACATACATGTGAGTAGTATATAATATGACTAAATATACATACATAACTATATAATATAATAAACCTACTTATACTACAATTAACTCATAAAAAAACATAAAAAAAAGAAACGACGAATACCGGCTAGCCTACATTGTAAACATTAAAGGGTTGGAACCGACACAATACATTTTACCACAGCAGTCATAATAACAAGGAAAAAAAAAAGTTAAGTTAAATTTCTAGTGAGCGGAGAAAATGATCACGAACTGAACGCTTGAGTGAAAATTTGGTGCAGGACTTTTTGATGACATCAGGTAGCGAGTTCCAGAGCCTGATGGCAGACAGGGTGAAGGAGTTTAAGACTTATTTACTTGCTGACTTATTTATAGGCGTATAAAGCTTAAGGAGGCTACTCGAACGAAGATTGCGGAAGCTGGACTCGCTTTTAAATTTGAACCTGCATTTCAATATTCTGGATTTATTCAAACATTACTATGCACATACAATATTTATCTTTATCTTTCAACAATGTTGCAATACTCATCAGTTCTTATTCACTGATACAATAATTGGAATGGATAGAGGCCATTATCATAATTTATCTTCGATTGAACAGCGTTTGTTTATTTAATATGGTATAGCTATTGCCATAATTATGCAGTTCCGTTTAAACGTAGTCAATACATTGTATGAAATAATAATTATGAAATGTAACACGTGTAAACTTCTAGCAGTAAAGTGATTTTTTATATGACGTCGTTGGCAAACAAGCGTTCGGCTCGCCGGTAAGATACTACCTTAGTCTATGGACGCCTGCAACTTTTGAGGACTTGCATAAGTGTTGCCGACCCTTTAAATTAACACAATTTTATTAAGAACCTTATTAATTATAGT
>JADPWL010001548.1:0-16080 GCA_019059595.1 Marasmia exigua | reverse complement strand
TTATTATTATTTAACCAGATAATTATTGATTCTAAAGATTTATTTATGTCAAATTGATAAGATTTTATGTCAGTACATTGAATAGTGATAGTGCTGTCGTCAGCGAATAGTGTCATTGGTTGGTTTGTAGATTGAGGTAAGTCATTAATATATATTATGAATAGTAGGGGTCCCAAGACGCTACCTTGCGGAACTCCATACTTCACTACGCGCTCTTTTGAAGAAAACGTTTCCTCATTTTTAGTTTTTATATTTATTTTGGTTATTTCCGTTTTTTGGTAACGGTTACTTAAATAAGATTTTATTAAACTTAATATATTGCCTCTAATTCCGTATGCGTCGAGTTTGTCAATTAAAATTTCATGATCAACGTAGTCAAAAGCTTGACTCATATCACAATATAGCGCACATACTGGTTTTGTCTTGTCTACTTGAGCAATCACATTCTTATAAAAGTCAAAAATAGCCATATTTATTGTTTTATTTTGTCGAAAACCTTTTTGTTCCGAGCATAATATGTCATTTTTCTCTAAATAATCATTTAATTCGTTATAGTAATATTTCTCAAAAATTTTTGAGAATATAGAAATAAGGGCAATGGGCCTATAAAATTCCATTGATTCCTTATCATTCTTTTTGAATAAAGGTTTCACTATAGTGATTTTAAGTTCATTGGGAAAGATGCCTTCTTGTATACTTAAATTTATAATAAAACTAAGGTGATAACATATATACTCATTAACACATTTAATTATTTTAGTAGCAATACCATCATGTCCTACACTATTTGTGTCTTTCAGACCTTTAATAATTTCAAATATTTGAGTTGGAGAACATGGTGCCATAAACATGGAGTTCACTTGTTTGTTACATCTCTGTGTTACGTTATTACCACATCCGTGCAAAGGTTGAATCTTATCAATGAAGTAATTATTGAATGACTCAGCTATCACTTTTGGGTCAGTTATATAGTCATCATCAACCTTGATTCTTGAAATAGATTGTTTAGGTATATTAATTTTTGTACTATTTATAATTTGCCACGTCATTTTAGATTTGTTTTTTGAAGTTTTAATATTATAATTCTCTAAGGTGGTGGCGCTATGTGGCGGGTCATTACATTCCCTCTAATATGGTTGGGTGAAATGATGGCTGACACATACGTCATACTTGTGAATAGGTGCCACCTTTGGGGACTGGTCTGCTTCGGCTTACCTCATAATATTTATTTTATTATTATTTTCTTTATTTTATTTTGTGTACCAATTAAACTGTATGGCTTGGTATGGTGATGACACGACAATGTATGAAAGTTTGGCGATTAAAAAAGTAACTGGCGAATTTCTTGCCGGATCTTCTCGACCAGAAACAACTTTCCGAGCCGGTGGTAGAATCGCATTATGTTTATTTATTTCTTTATTATATTTTATGTATCAACGTATATATGTATTAACATGTAAATTATATATAAGTACTTATAAATAGTTTTAAGTCATTCAAATGTATGACGATTTGTAAGTGCTGTGTACAAGCCTATGCAAGAATATTTGACTATTGACTATTGTATCCCAGATTTTACTCATTTAGTTAGTGCCAGCAGTCTTAAAGTCAGCTCCCAACGATTTCGTCTCCTCGTCCTACGTCGTATTGCTCAGTGCTCAGGGTTGTGACTTCCCTTCTGCATCACTTTTTCTCGTATAGTTTCCTTCCATTTGTGTCTGTCTCCAGCGGTGTGTGGGGAGTTATGAGTTAGAGAACGGTACGGAGCCCAACAACGGGCAAGGCTTTACACAACTTGCTTAACAGTGGTTTCTGTGGAGGGTGACAATGCCTCAATGGGTCATAGGTGGGAAAAATGGAAAAGAGCTTTACTTATATACTTTGAGGCATCTGATATAAATACTGCACAGAAGAAGAATGCAACATTGTTGCACTTTGGAGGGACTAATCTTCAAGAGATATATTATAATTTACCGGGTGCTCACGTGATACTAACGTTGTAGATAGATAGATAGATATACTTTATTACAAAAAAAAACACAACTTTAAAATCTAGGCATTACAGAATTTTAATTGTACAATTTCGGCGGTCTTATCGCTGGAAGCGATTTCTACCAGACAACCTTCAGGCAAAGGACATTTGATAGTAGAGGGGGGGTAGGTGGTGCAATATTGAAAAAGGGAAATAAAAGTGAACTGTATATATTCAAATTCAAATTATTTTTTTTTGCATATCACATTACAAGGCACGGTGGTACATAAGCTTATAAGGTATACATGTGACGCCCTGGGAGGGCACAGCAAGTCATGAAAGAGGGCTTACTACTAATAAAATTATACATAACTACTAAAATTATTACATTTTCATCAAGTTTTCCTCACTTTAACATTATATTATTAATTACTTAAATTATTAATACATATTTATAACTATATTATTATTATATTGATGCATCACATTTCAAACATTTTATCATCAAAAAATTCTTGCAAGCTATAATAACACTTATTTATTAGAAATTTTTTAAGCCTTTTGTTAAAAAGGTTTAAATTATCTGAGTCTTTATTTGAATTAGGAACATGGTTGTATATTTTAATTGTCATATAATGGGGACTAGATGTCACAAATTTCAAATAAGAAAAGGGTATTTTAAGCTTATTTTGATATCTGTTGTTTCGTCTTATTTTCTTTTCTGGTGAATATAAACTAGGATGTTTTTTAACAAATTTGCAGGATTCAAGAATGTAGATGGATGTTAATGTTAATATCTTGTGTTTGATGAAGAGTGGTCTACATGATTCCATTTGATCAATGTTGGTTAATATCCTTATGCATTTTTTTTGGAGAATAAATACCCTGTCCAGGTCACAGGAATTCCCCCAAAAAATAACACCGTAGCAAAGTCTTGAATAAGCGTAAGCATAATATGCTGTAAGAGCAGTTTTGAAATCTGTTACTCTTTTAAGATGTTGTAATGCATATATGAAGGAGGACATCTTGTTTAAAAGCTTTTGTACATGGTTTTTCCAATTTAAATGCGCGTCTAATTCAAGTCCTAAAAGAGAAGTGGAATCAACTGTTTCTATTTTTTGATTTTTATACTTATATTTTATTTCTAGAGACGTTCTTTGGTAGGGTTTGAGTTGGATAATTTTTGTTTTGTTAAGATTTAGTTCTAAGTTATGAATTTGAAGCCAGCTAAGTATCTTACTTAACGTTACATTCAATTTATTTTCTAATTCATTGCCACAAGTGCAAGTTAATAATATGGAAATGTCGTCGGCAAAAAGTATATTGTGTTCTTCGAGGATGTTTGGGAGATTATTAATATAGACAAGGAATAATAAACACCCCAAAACGCTTCCTTGTGGGATAGAACCTGTAACTGAAAGTTTATCAGACCTTACACTTGATATCCTACCGGTCACAAAGTTGGTATTTTCGATATCTACATATTGCGTACGGTTGTGAAGGTACGATTGGAACCATTGATGAGCTAAACCTCGGATACCCGATTGATGCAACTTGTCTAGTAAAATTTCATAGCGGACTCTATCGTAGGCCTTACTCATATCGAGTAGAAGGCCTACCGCTATTTTTTTATTATTTATTTCTTCGAAAATTTGTTTCGTATATTTATAAATTGCCAAAATAGTCGAATGATTTTTTCTGAATCCGTTTTGGTTTACATGCAGGATGCTATATTTTTCGAAAAAGGAATACAAGCGACTTATCATAGCAGTTTCAAATATTTTTGACGAGGTCGGTAATAATGCAATTGGCCTGTAATTATTAATATCCGTAATTTTTCCTTTTTTGTAGATAGGTTTAATTATAGAGATTTTAAGCGCGTCTGGAAAAATACCATCTGAGAAAGATTGATTTATAAGCTTAACATATGGGATAGTTAACTGGTCTATACAAGTTTTTACTAGCGATGGAGGAATTTCGTCTATGCCAAAAGATGTCTTATTTTTAAGGTTTTTTATTATACTTTTTATTTCTTTGGGTTCAACCGGACTTAAAAAGAAAGAATTTTGTAATATTTCATTTGTAGGGGCTTCTTTATTTGTTGCAGACAGGTTTTGTTTATTACCGATAGAAGCAAAAAATTATTAAATTCGTTTGATACATGCTTAGGGTCGGTAACATCTTTGCCTATTATGTTGAGTTCTATGTTTTTATATTTTTGCGTAGTTTTATTTGTCTCGGAATGTATTATTTGCCACATGGATTTGGTTTTGTTTAGAGAGTTATCAAATAAACGCTTATTACTAAGTTTTTTTGATAGAGCAATAGATTTTCTGAGTGTCTTACAGTAGTTTTTATAGAAGAGTTTTATATTTTTATCATTAGATTTAGATACAAGAACTCTTAAGAATCTTTTAAAACGGCATGAAGTTTTTAATCCCAATGTAAAATATTTTATTTTAGTTTTGAATTTAATTAACTTTACTGGTATACAATTACTAAGCGTTTTTTGTAGGATGTCATTAAAATTGTTATAATTATCATTCATACTTTTGTCAGGCTTTATGACGTCTTCCCATTTTATAGCCGAAAGCTCGTTCTTAAATTTATTTATGTTAAATTTGTTAAAAACACGTTTTAATTTTGAAAATCGTTTTATATGTTTCTTTAGGAAAGGCAAAGATAACAACAGGCCTTTATGATCAGAAAACCCATATTCTGTTACTAGTATTTTAGCAGATTTAAAATTAAAATTTGTGAAAATCAAGTCAATGCAAGAAATGCTGGTTGGTGTGACTCTAGTCGGCTCTTTTACTTTCTGATGAAAATTATGTGATAACATCAAGTTAGATAATCTATTTTTTTCATTATTTTTTGTTAAAAAATCTACATTAAAATCTCCTCCTATAACAACGTTTTTGGTCGAATCTTTAATCGATATATATGTGAGGAGTTTATTAAGACAGGAATAAAATAAATCTATTTCTCTCTTGCTATTTGGCCAGTATAAATTTATTATTAACAGATTTTCTTTAGGTAGCTCAATTGCACTAACTTCAAAGATCATCTCTATGGACATTGAGTTGATATCTACACGTTCTCGATATTCTAACGTTTCTCTTATCAGTATACATACGCCTCCCCCTTCATGTTTCTCCCGACAAAAAGATGAAGCTACACAATAGCCGTCTAGTTTTAGCAACTTAATTTTTTCTTTGTTAAGCCACGATTCTAATATGCAGATGATGTGTTGGCTGGATTTTTCCTGAACGAATGCTTCTAGGAGGTGTTTTTTGTTATAAATACTTTGCATGTTTTGAAATAATATGTTTAAATTATCAGCGAAAGGAACTATTTATTTCCTTGTTTCCTTTAGAATTTATTATATTTTGTGATTGTTGATTCGTGTTAGAAGCTAATGAGAAAGGCACGGGGGGAGAAGCGGGAGGGGTAAGTGATTTTCTTGTTAATCTTTGGTTATCCTCTTCTTTTTTATCTGTTTGCTTTACGGCGATACTTGATATTCCCTGAGATGGAGGTGGATTTGTCACTCTTCCATTTATAATCAGCTTACTATCTTTTATTACTGCATGATGTCCGTCTTTTCGCGCCGCCAGTAAGGCTTGTATTAATTTTCTTTTTTCTTGCAAAGCGGAAGGGCTGAGGTACTCGGTGAGACTGAAACCAGCTTCTTTAATATATGAAGTGTTGTTCAATAGGTAATTTCTTATTCTTTTACTGATTAATTCTATTTTCTAAGGCCTTACTTGTTTCTTTTTTCCTATGAATTCTATATCTTCTATATATCCCTGTATATTTATGTTTACTAGGTTGTAGAATAAATCGACAATTCTATTTATGACGTCTTCCTTTGTTTCCCAGTAATTTTCTGTCAGTCCATTGTAACCCTTTGAGCCAAGATGTTGAGTGGCTGATGGTAATGCTAGCTCCGTGGGTTCTGAGGCGCTCGCAGGATTCTAACAGAGAGCTGAGAGAGGGCGCCACTAGCTTTTAAACTACCTAGCTAGAAAGTAAGAGTTTAAATAAAAGAGTTTAAGTATGAGGGCTGAATATTTATTTTAAAAAAATATGCAAAATACAAATTGCATTTTAAAAAGAGAATTTTTGTTTCTGGCTTTTGTTAAATTTTTTATGTAAGAACTTAAATGATCTTAAACAAGTTATGCATTAAAGCTAGGCTTAATCTAGGCCGTATCAAAATTACATTTAATGAAACAGGACTCCTATCACGAGGATTATCCTGATAAAAATACAAATATTACAGCTTAGTCTATGCTGCTTAGAAAAAATTCAAAGTAACAAGACTCCTATCAAGAGGATAGTCTCTTAGAAAAAGTTACAAAGATAAAATAGGTTATCATATCATATGCATAAAACTTCTATTCCGGAATAAAAGAAAATAATAAATGTGTACCTTAATAAAGCATTATACTAAACTTAATGCTAAACATGGGTGTTGCAGTCCTGCGATGGCAACGGAGACCTCTCCAAGTATCAGCCACGCATGGAGTGCAGCAGCTGACTGGTTATGAGTCCTGGAGTGTTCCTTGCCTCGCCAGATCGACACCCATGCATAAAGAGGGCTTTACATGCCTGAAATGTGCACACAAAGGAAGCATTAGGACAGCCAGCCAACACAAGATGGTAGTGCTGTTGGGAAAAGAGTTACATAATGTCATAGCACGTGGTATGCAGATGACCCATGGTCTCCAGCGCACATAGGCAAATGCGTGAAGAGCTTCTAGGCGCAATAAAGGCGGCAAATAAAAAGGAAACAGAAAATGCGAAAGCGTGCTCACCCATTATGAAAAGACGTGGTGCAGGATATTCAGCCCATCACAAAATATAAAAGGGGTGACATCATTTGCCTAAAACAACAGACAATGGCTTAGCATGTGCGAGGAAATATAGTAAAATATGAAAATTTAGGTTACATAACCAAACCTACTTACCAACACATGGCGTCACCAAAAGTATAAAATTAAAATGTGTTAAAAAAAAGGAATGCGGTATTCGCCGTCATTATAAGCCAGGTGTCCCAATCCATCTTGGTTCAAGAGATTAATTGCAAAAATAAATTTAAATTTGCTTCAGCGCACCACAAGATTAGAAGCTCCAAAAATGGCAGACGTCAAAATCCATAAAGTAATCTATAATTTTTTTTATCCATAGACCGAAGGTTGAGGATATCCATAATCATTCGGCTTAAAAACAAAATTTGAAATGCAGTTAATGCAGAAAAATACAAAATTGGCCACAAACATCTAATTTTATTGAAATTGAATTACTTTAATATGAGAAATATTAATTTATAGAAAATTGACGAAAATATATTGAAATCAACAACAGAAAAATCAATGCTCAAAGGAGTGATCGCTGTCAAAGATAAGAAAGAAGTTGGGTTTGTTCTCGCTAGATGGCGTTAGAAGTGGAGAAATATTAGGATAAAATTATAAACAGCTAAAATAGGTAACGACGTGTTACAATGTAGAACTACAGTTTTTCCGGTAAAATCTGTAATTATCTGATACGAAGATTGGTGTGACTTGTTTATTTGCAGATTATTAATCTCTTTTTGTAATTTTTCGTTTTCTGACTGGAGAGTTCGGCAGTTTCGCTCAAGTGTTGCTATTTTAATATTTAAAGCAGCTAAATTTTGTTTTAGTTGATTTTGATCATTGCTTATCCCTTGAATGGTTTGTTCGAAGTCTATCTTTATTTTCGAAAGGGCATTTTCTATTTCATTGCGAAATGAAGACTGAATTGACGATATTATAAGTTTGTTATTTTCTTGCAATAAGTAAGTGAATTGTTGTAGGGAGATGTAATCTGGTTCTGGGGTATTTTCTGTATTTCTGGCACTAGTACTAGGTGATACAATAAGTGTATGCCCTTGAGGAGAGGTGAGTGAGTCATCGTCGCTAGGTATCCTACTCTCATTTGAGAATAGCGGCTTTTTTCTCCGAAATGTAACGTTTGGATCAGTTATAGATTCATTTCGAGCCATTATCGGATCATAATCTACAGTTTCATGTAACATAGACTGTTGATCTTCATACTGAGGTCTAATAGGGGTATTGCTATTGTCAATTTTAGGTTCCTTAGACCGACATACCAGGCATTTCCACGCTTTTTTTGTTTCTAAAGTCATAACATTATAGAAAAACGCTTCAGTTCTATTAGCGCATCCAAGATCGTAACTTTCTTGACATACACAACAAGTTTAAAATGTTTTTTCTGGCAGCTCTTGTCGACAGCCTGCGCATACTTTCGACATCTTACGGACAGTAGCAAAGTTACTTGGTTAATATCTTAGATCAGGGATTGTATCTTTTCTAGGCGGTAGCGCCCTCTTGCGGGGAGTAGAAGAGGCTTACTTTAACTAGTGTACAGTTTATGACTCATAACTTTTAATTTTTTAGGTTATAAATTTTGATAAATTTGCGTACCTTGGAAATCAATCATTAAATTTCTCACTCCGGTCTCCACGAAATTATATCCTTTCGGTTCTACATGATCACTTTAACTTTTCTTTAGTGTTATAGATGCAATACACATTTGCCGGTCTGTCGTACAATTTCACATAATTCTCTACGAATACACTGAATTGGTCGCAGATAACATTTACAATTAGTTATTGTAGATTTGCAAGGAAGATTCACCACTTAAATCGCACAATTGTAAGAGTTTTGATATTTTATCTTTAAATTATTTGCGGAGCCAATGTTTACTAGGCACGTAGCGCCCTCTAACCGTTTGGTTCTTATATATATATATTAAAATATTTATAATGCTAATACATAAATAAACACAATATTATATACTAATAAATAAATATGTTATGCTTGGATAAAATAATATAAAGGACTAGATATACATTCATATAAATTAGGATCTTAGACGGACCATCGACTACTACCGATGACTGGACCTGTAAAGACTTAAAGGGATTGCTATTTATTTATTTAAAAGGTGAGTTTTGACTCGGGCTTTAAAAATGGTTAGGGAGGAGGAGTAGAGTAGGGGTAGGGAGTTCCATAGACGGATGGACTGGACAGTGAAGGACTGGGTTGTATATTTACGCACTCGCACACGAGACGAATGTATGTATGACTTCATAGGACATACAGTACAGTTTCCATTCCTGATAACTTATATTATAATGCAGACAAACGAATTTAGCCTGATGGTAAGCGATTGCCGCCGTAGTGTTAAAACTCCCTTCTTCCCGGATTGCGCCTATGTTCCCCTTACTCGTTAGAGAAACACAAAGCAGGTGCTATTTTTATTATTTGTTAGAAATGGGGTGAGCCCTGCGTCTCATAGCCACTGCGACCAGTAGATGATCTATTGTGGCAGCCCCGTAACCTATTACAGCACCTCATGTAGCTCCAGTTCCAGGATAAACCCGAGAATGGAGCTGATGGGGGAGCTTTTGATCTCGTCTGCTGAGATCATGTGTGCTCCCAGGTGCCGGCTTCTGCACCGGTGCAGCGCTATGCACTCGCCGAGGACGTGGATAATCGTTTCCTCGTCCTCGCGACAGAACCTGCAGATTTTGGTATCTGAAAGGCCCATGTTGTGCAGGTGCTTATTTAATTTGCAGTGCCCTGTGAGGGTCCAAATGAGTGCCCTAACATGTCCTCTGCTCAGTTTTAGCAGGTGCTAAGTCACGCCGATTATCTGTGAGGCCAAGGTATCACTTAGGTGGAACTGACCCATTCATGCTGAAGCCTGGCACTCTCACGGTCAGAAAATAACATTTACTACTTTACTCTTCTCCTGTTTTAGATTTGAGATGAAAGTCATTCTTAGCAGTGTGGTCTGATGGTGGTCTAAGCAGAATCTTTATCATACTATATTTAAAGTGACAAAGTGTGGGGTAGGGCACACTAGCAACGTCAATTGAATTTAATTTTTAGCTACTAAACCGGATCTATTTTAAACGATTCCGGGTCTACAATCTCTCGACAAACAATTATACTATTTATTAAATCCATGCACAAACAAATGTTGGGTCCAACGCGTACGAGAAAAATTGATTCACGCCTAAAGTGGCTGTTTTTGGCGTGAATCAATTTTTCGCGTACAAAAACAGACCCAACATTTGTGCATGGTTTTTTAATAAATAGTATAAGTGTTTGCCGTCTCCTTAAGGTAAAAAAAAATATGCATACAGGGTGTATTGGTAAACATTTACACCCCTTTAACCACTGTCCAATTAGAAATCGAAAAACGCCTTTCAGCTATAATTTAAAAACGAAGCGAAGTGCGGAAGCCATCTGAAAAAGAACTGGCAAGAGATCACGTGGCCGTAAACTTGCCCGATGGTCCGACACTCTCATTGAGTCACTGGACATGCCGTTTCGTGAGGCATATAGAGCTGTGCAAGATTGTGACAACTGGCGACAATGGTCGCTGATAAATTTAAAAAGTAGGGGGTCACGATTCGCAACACTTGAAGCACCGAATAAGAAAGAAAGAAATAACCATGGTTCTATTAACCGTTCTGGACAACTTTTTCTAAGCACTTATAGAAATAAATAAATTATAAATAAATATTTCACAACATCACATACATTGATCAGACTCCGAGATAGGTAGCTCAAGCACCTGTGTTACGGATATTAGAATCAACAGTGGGATTACATATAGATAGATAGATAGATATTCTTTATTGCACAAAAATAAAATACAAGCATGATACAATAGCAACAGACAGTACAATAAGGCGGTCTTATCGCTTGTAGCGATTTCTGCCAGACAACCTTTGGGTATAATATATAATACTTTTCTTTTGTAAATACATACTTATAATACATAGATAACATCCAGACCAATACAAACAGATATGTTCATGCACACAAATCTTTGTACTGTGCGGGGATCGAACCCGCAACCCTTGCACCAGAGGCAGCGGTCACCACCACTGTTCCAAACGGGTCGTCCAAAGAAATTCGCATATAAAAATCAACTCTTCATTAGAAAGACGGTCATCTAACTTGGCCATTTTGTATGGAGAATGGAAAACATGGATGTAATGTCTACCGATACCCACTATACATTCAGTATTCGATTTTTAAAAGAATTATTTTTGTATGATCTATAACATTGTTTCACAACTTATTTATCCATTGTTTAGTCTGTTGTTGAGCCTTGACTGTAGGTCAATGCAATAAATCTTATCTTAATAACAGTTTGTGTAGATAAAACAAGTCGCTGACTCGACTCGATTATAGAAGTACTACTTTTATGAATGCCAATAAAGCTCACTCTTCAGATAAAGGTTTGCTGTAGGCACCCATCATCACCGTGAGTTTGTAATGTCTCTATTGCTGGTGCCCAGTTCTATCCTCATGCATCACCAATTCCAAAGGGACTATTATTACAGTTTATTACAGAAAGATAAAATGTGACCGTAAACAAAAACTTATTCAACGTACTGTTTTTGGAACGTTAAATCACTGAAGCAGCGCGTTAAATCTTTGAAACATTTTTCATCATCATCATCATCAGCAACACTCGTCCACTGCTGGACATAGGTCTCCCCTAATGCACGCCACTGCTCCCGATTTTCGGCCACTCTCATCCAGCCCACACCAGCCAGCCTTCGAATGTCATCATCCCATTTTTACAGTTTTACCTTTCCTTTAGGAAACATTTTTACTGTAGACGAATTCCGATTCTAGAGAGAAGTCGGCTCGAGTGTTTTTTATTTTATTATTTTAAGCGGGCGGCTATGCAGGCCAGTATCACTGCGACCAGTTTAATCTATTGTGATCGCGACTGTGCTACATATCAGTCCCAAGCCCTACACTTTTCAGAAAGTGTATTAGTTGCTTGGGACTAAGATCCCTAGCTTCGTTGGGGCTGAAAAAGTGCAGATGTAAGCTACGTTTACGCATCGACCGAATTGAATGAATGAATGAATTTATTGACAAATAAAGCATACAATTTCTTAGTGACTATAGATACTTCACTAGGCTCACAGGCCTGTATCGAGGTATCTAGTAAGTGACTACAGTTTAACAAATCTTACGAACTAAAATCTTGTAGCTTCGGTTTATTTTACATATAAAGGTAACGACTTTGGTAACAACGAGAAGAAATAATAATAATAAGAAACTTTATGATACAACAATAGGACAATATAACTAGGGCTATAAAATGGATATGTGTACGTGTGTATGTGTGTGAGTGTGTTGATACTACGGACTCAAAGAAACTGGCGTAGCGCTTGCATTTTGTTTCGGCGAGTGAACGAGTGCACTGGACACCTGATCCAGGGGAAGAGGAGTTTAAAATTTGGTAGCTCACTTATGACTATGGTTTTACGGTGGCAAAGGGCCATTAGAGACATGCCGGCCATTATTTACTAAGTTGAACATACTTCTGTGAGTATTTATCCGCACAGGTTGTACTAGGGACTGTTCCCGAGTACAACTTGTGCGGATAAAGAATGGCATCAGAAATGGCGGCGCATCTATTCATTCTCGCTTGTGCGAGCGAGTGCGAGTATAGACGCAAATAGTGTGCGAGCGAGAAGTGAATAGATGCGCCGCCATTTCTGATCCCATTCTTTATCCGCACAGTTAGTATGTATATTTTGGAGGTTTTTAAGTTTGTTTATTTATTTATTTAAAACTTTATTGCACAAAACGATACAATAGGCGAACTTATCCCAGAAGCATTCTCCTACCGTCAACCCTTTGGGTCATGTAGAAAGGACAATGGTGCGGCGAAAAGAGCGACTTATGTAATTATTACACTTTCCAACAAAAAAAAAATATTCAACAAGACTTAAAATATTCTAAAGAATACCGTTTTATAACGTTTAAATATTCCTAATTATATAATAAATAATAAAATACTTATAAATCATACTTATAATAAAATAATAATAAAATAATACACTGTATATACAAGCCGTGTGGTCCCGGCAGAGTAGAATAGGCACCCTCACTTCCCTTACCGAGGTGTCGTACAAGGGCGACTAAAGTTAAGCTGCTGGCATGATCATCAGCACCCAGAGAAGGAAAACTCTGCTTTATATCAAACCCCTCGCCAACCCGCCTGCCCAAGCGTGGTGAGTATGGCAATTACCCCTCAATGTGATTGAGGGGGCCCGTGCCCCAGCAGTGGACGTAAATGGGCTGACGAATGATATACACGCAACTAGTCTTAGCTTAAAAGTAGAGATTGTTACACATCCCTGTAGCCTAATTCTCCTCTCGTGATATTTATTTTCATACGACATCATCACTGGAACACACTTTTTTTGTATGGTTTTTTCGGTGATATCGTCTGTTTTTTTCATATCGAAATCCCCAGATTTGGGCTCCAGAACTGTTTAAAAAAGCTAGTGTTATATTCCGACGAAATACTAGAGCCAGTGATACTTGTATTATTTTCAAATACCAGGAACATCACGTATGTCAAAAAGTTGCTAGTGATTTCTATTCACATTATTCAATAGCATTCCAAATAAAATTCAAATACGGACCCATAATGTAATGACTAAGAAATTACGCAAATGGTTAGAGCTAATTGTTTTTATAGCCTTAAGATTTTTTCAATTTGCATGTTAATGTAATTAACTGAATAGTGAACATAATTGATAATAACATCTTTTTGATACCTCTTTTTTTCAAATAAATACTTTGACTTGACGGGTGTCTATGGGCATCGAACGTTGCTTATAATTACAACATTCGTCTTCAATCAATCAATTGAAAAAAAAAACAAGCACACTAAGAGAGACTTAGTTTGTATGTTGAAAAGCCCTCTCAGATAAGAAAAACAGCGCCTAATAAATCAAACCCCACTTATCAACAACTAGAGGCTTAAAGTTCTTCCATAAAGCGGGCGGGAACATTTTTGTTCCGCCCCCCCGTGGTTTCTCTCCCGCCCCGTGCTGTCATTGATCACTTATCTTAAGGTACGTGAGCCATCGCCTACGATGGCGCTCTAATGTGGTCCAGGGGATAGACATCATCAAGAATGTTTCTTTCCTTTTTAGTTTACGGTGCTTTGCATTTGACGTAAACGCTTTTGCAAAATTTATGAGGTACTGAGCCCTCGTCGCCTACTATGGCGCCCGTAATATGTCTAGGTGATAGACTCATAGCAACAATTTTGTTTGCTTTTTTTATAAGCATGCTACAGTTATTATGCTGTACTTCAGCATTGGCTAGATGGAGCACGTAATGTTGTCCAGGTATAGACATCATACAAGATTTCTTGTATTTTTTAGTTAAAGTTTTGTGTGCCTCTCAACGATCAACGAATAATCATACTTCGCAGCGTTTGTCATGCCATCAGTTCGTCGACTTTGCTGAGGTACTAGGTAGGGACTGTTCGTAAAATTCGTTTATTTATTTTTAACTCTTACATCAAGAGTCCTAAGTCTTGTAAACAATAAGGTAAGGGCAAGTAGTCATTAGATAATTGATCTTTAGAACTTAATGGGTTGGCGACTGGGGGGGGGGGGGGGATCTCGACAATTCTCGGATTTGTATTATTAGAAACATGGCGATGTCGCATGAAATCCATTACAAGAGTCCCTAATTCCTCGTGCTCGTGACATTTTACTTTTAATACGACATATATCAAAACATAGTTTTTTTGTAAATAGTTTTCAGGTGATACCGCCTGTTTTCAAATATCAAGAGCATTGAGGCATTGAGCCCAATTCTTTTGTATGGTTTTCAGGTGATATCCGCCATGTTTTTCAAATATCACGAACTCACTTCTCCTCGCACTTTTCGTCTCCTGAAAAAAGGTGGCTAAGCCAAAAGTATATTTATATAGCGTAAGGTCCAGCGTACCACTGGTCGTTTGTTAACTATATGACGACTTGTTGGCAGAGAGCCTTGAATAGAAAATCTGGGGCCTTTCTAGCTAGTCCCAAACGGTTAAAAAGTCTTCTCACATGTTTTTCAATTTCTTTTTTCACGTGTAGCATGTTTTTAAGGTTGGGGGGGGGGGGGGGTGGGGGGGTAAATTAAATATAAAAAGGGGGAGGGGGGAGGGTTATAAATAAAATTTGGGGGGTAATGCCTCCGTGTGTCGGCAGATGTCTATGGCGCGGTAATTCACTTACCATTAGGTGAACCGTCTGCTCGTTTGTCTACAATAATGTAAAAAAAAATAAGCATGGCATGGTGCAAAAATTTCCATAGGGTTTTTTTCTCTCACGTCCAGTGATGACAGATATATTCAGAAATCTGTTGGGACTATTTTCCTCTGCCCGGCAAAGGTTGATCTTAAAAAAATTAAAACGTACCCAAATGGTATAAATAATTTCAAAAGATCTTAATTACCCCACATAATTATATTTTTATTCACAAGAACATGGTACTTGGGTAAGGTGTTACGTAATATAACAGAATGTGCGAACATGTTTCGCTATATTCTAGCATGTCAAATTGCAATGCAAATTTCCAGAGTAACCCTATCTCTGAGGCTACAATGTTTATCGAGAATAGAAACACAAAAACTGTCCTTATCTCAGTCCCGAGCTGATTTATAAGCTAGCTGATAACACTTCGGGACTTAAACATTTATCCACGTTGTGCACTTGCGACGGTTTGTGTCCCTGTTCAAATGTGTCGGGGAATCCTGTATGTGCATATTTGATGAAGAACGCTGGAGAGACAAATGTAATGCAATGTAATGTGTGCAGTTTTTTATGTGATAAGTGGCAGACGAAACAGACGGATCACCTGATAGTAAGGCGGATTACTACCGCCCTGGCCACTGCAATACCAGTGGAGGGCAGTCCAAAAGATAGCTGCTTATATAATCTATTTCACCAATGAACGGCACAAACGGTGAATTTTTGAAACATACTCATAATGATTACATAATCATTTTTGGGCCGCAGTGTCTCAAGACGAAAGTGTATAATGCGGGTGTGTTGCCAGTGATGACATACGGAAACCGAAACGTTGGCCGCTTACATGTGCCATTAAGGTGGAAGCTCACGCAATCTGCTAACGATTGCTAAGAAGATGCTTCTGTTGTCAGTGAATCGAGAAAATAAATAACTACGACTTCTACGGCAGGGATTTTAAGTGTAGGTGATT
>JADPWL010001547.1:0-10776 GCA_019059595.1 Marasmia exigua | reverse complement strand
AATAAGCCCACACGCTCGCGTGCACACACAAAAACACACACTCAACCAAACAGCCAACAAACCATACACATAAGAGTACCACACACACAGAAGAAATGTTATTTTATTAGCGCTGACCGAGAGGTTTTCCTCGAGGCACAGCATGAGCTGAACATTATCCCTTTGACTTTTCGTCCTGCCAAATTATATATTGTGAATATACTGTTTTTCCTTACTATTTACTGCATAATGTTAACCTGGTATTTTTGTTAATAAGAGCATATAAGAGACAATAAATGATTTTTTTATTTTATGTGGAGGTAACATTATAAAAATAAATTGTATTGTTATACCTTTTATTAAGAGTTTTGCGAAAGCACATTTACCTTCGATAAAGAACCTTGCCGCCAGCCTGTCACTATCGCCGAGCATATCGAATTACCCACGTTAACATATCAAAGTCCACGCGGATCTTTCGGCGGAGCTCGCGGATGTTGCCTGATTACGTTGCGGTTATTGGATCACGCGGCATCCGAGTAATGCGCCCGCGTTTCCCCCGCCTGCTCGAGCCGAACCTTATCCTATATAATCATCTGAAGCCTCCTGTTAATATACTAAGTGACACGTGTATCTCTAAGAGTTTTTATCTTAGAAATAGAATCCTTATCCTATTTCAATTGGAGTCGGTTCTCACCTTCATTATGACCGTGGGAGAGCCAAACTTCGGCATGAATGGGCCGGCTCTATCGGAGTGTTACCACGGCCTCACAGAAAACCGGCGTGTTGCAGCAATATGCTTTGTTTCGGTGCGTGAGTGAGGGTACCGGAGGCCCAATCCGGGGGAAAGGGGGAAGGTTGGCAGCGCACTTGTGACTCCACTGTGTCGCGGATGTCCATGGGCGACGGCAATTGCTTACCATCAGGTGATCCGTCTGCTCGTCTGCCACCTATCACATAAAAAAAATCATATAACGGAGCTCCTCATATTAGCATGAAGTTTTCGGCTGCGTCCAAAGCTGACGTTTTAGAACCCAGGGTACGATTAGGAAATGATTTAGGATTTGGGTGGTCTGGTAATTACAATGAAGCGACTGCCGTCTGACCTTCGCACCCCTTCAACAGGGGAACCAAGCCAACTGAATTATGGTTACGTTTCAGAAACTAACCGAAACGTGCAGTTTTCCTCACGATATTGTCCCTCACCGCCGAGCTAGTGGTAGAAATACGCACATACATTTTAATACATAGTGTTCGGATTTGAACCACGCATGGAAGATGAGTTCTAATCCACTGAGATACCATCGCTCTTAATTTATAATAACGGGGCTATACGCGACTGAAATTAAACAAATACATTATAATACTTACTGCTAGACGATTTGCTCTTTTTCCAGGGGGAAACTTGGACTAACGCTTTTGAACTTGCCCAGTCTGGATTCAACAGGGTCAATAAATGGCTCAACTGTAATTTTTTAACGTTGAATGTCCTAAAAACCAAATATATAACTTTTGCCTTTAAAGCGAATGAAGTTGCACCGGAATCGCATAAAATTAAAGCTCACAGATGCGACTTACCGTCAATTGCAACTACCACCTGCTCCTGCCCCGTCCTTGAAAGCACCGTCAGTATAAGGTACTTAGGAGTCTTAATGGATCAAGCTCTTACGTTTAAGCCCCATCTAAAACTAACAGCCGCAAGACTCCGCAAGTTGATTTATATTTTTAGAACGCTAAGACATATTACCGACCGGACTATCATCAAAACAGTATATTATGCCCTCGCTCATTCGCTGCTAGAATACTGCATTACAACTTGGGGTGGTGCTGCTAAATCGCACCTATTAGAAGTGGAGAGAGCTCAAAGAGCCCTCCTTAAAGTAGGAGCCTACCTGCCTTTTCGCTACCCCACAGTTGATCTGTACAGGCACTGGGAATTGCTAACGGTTCGCCAAACCTTTATCCTTCGTATCATTCTCAAAACACATACACAGTTACCCTATATCCCCAAATTGCTCAATGATAAACGCAGAGAGAATAAAGTGTGTGTCGTTCCTCTGATGAATACAGCGACTGCACAAAACTTTTACTGTTATCTAGGACCCTACATTTACAATAAAATAAATGGAATACTAAATCTTTACCCTCTCACAAAGGCAGGATGTAAAATGGTTGATTCAAAATTCTTAAAATCTCTCAACTATGATGAGACCGAAAAACTAATTCTTAAATTAAGATAGTTTATCAACCTCACACCAATCACTCATCCTGGCTCAAAAACCCCACATAGACGATACTCAGTAATACACACTCAAACACACGCACGCACACACACACACTCGCATACACACATATAACCTCACACGATGCATTGATATGAACACTCATTACAAAACTCTGTAAATCAATAGATTAATTATATTTGTTTGTATTTTACTTCTTAAGTTCCTTTGTACCTTTTTTTTTTTTATTCTTCTCTCCATTATCCTTCGTAAATACCTACTGTGTATCGCGGGAACAACATGTATTTTAATATTACCTACCTCTAAAAGCGAATTAAAATTAAAGTGTAATCACATTATAGGGTTCTGAGGGTGTGGCCTGGTGACCTGTAGCACAGGTTTCATTTTGATACCTATTTCAGGCGCCAGTCCCTCACTATTCAGGCTATAAAAAAAATATGTCATAAGTTTGCTTTAGAGTTTGTTTGATAACTTTGTTCTAAGTAATAAATTAAAATAAAAAATTAAAATAAAATATTCATTCTGCATTAGTTCTATTCTAGGTCATTGACCGGGCATTCTTTATGTTGTAACATCCACGTTACTCAAATTTACCGCGCTTCTTCATAGTCAGGACTCTTCTAGTTATGTCCTCTTCAGATTTTCTCATTAAAGAGACATCCCATCTGAGATGTGCTTCTACAGCTCAAACATTAAACATGAAACATCAAAAAATATCAGTGATAATAAGTCACCTCTAAAAGTAGTATAACTGTAGCAGCCATATTGAATGTAGGTTTAGAAACGATTGCTTTTATGTTTTATGTAATATGCTGTAGGCAAAATGAAAACTCGTTCAATTATTATAAATTTACATTGAACGTGACATGCATATGTAAACGGCGCATTTCTTCAAAATGGCTACGACATAACCAAAAGGCTCAAATTAGGGACGCGCCAGCTGTTGCGAACATCACTGACACTTGTGGGTCATTTGCTCACGACTCTCCATACTAGTCAAATCCCTCTGAGATTAGAGTAAGAATACAATTCACAATCAGTCACTTTTTACCCGAATACGGCGAAGCAAAAAGGAGGGTTATGAATTTGACCTGTATGTATGTATGCTTGTTTATCTGTTCTCTCATAACTTATAAACTAGTTATCATATTTGAACAAATGTGGTCGTTAGAAGCGTGTTGTTTATCTTCTCGTTTTAGGCCACATGACGTCACGTTAAATTGACTACAGCGCCCTCTAAGAGGCTTAGAGTAAGAACCTAAAAAAATTTTGCTTGACGGTACCGTGTTTGGTGGTATCAAATGAAAGAGCTTTTTTAGCACATTTCAAATATATAATTTTATTTACATAACTAAAAATATGTTAAATAAAAATAAAGTTTAAAAACTAAATACGACCACGGCAATATGGCATAATAATTTCAGCAGAGCCAATTTTCTTGTTTCGTACTTTTTAGAGCGTGTTTTTTGGTAGTCGGGTTTTAGTTTATAAGTTTATTTTTATGCTACTAACTTTATCTTATCTCAACATGTGATTCCCGGATGCGTCCAAAGCGCTTTGGAGCTCTAAGTACGCTTAGATGATTCAGGATCTGGGGAGTCAGGTAGGCTTTTGACCGTGGGAGAGCCACGCCTCGGCATGAATGGGCCCGCTCGACCGGAGTGATACCACGGCCTGACAGAAAACCAGCGTGAAACAGCACTGTGTTGTGTTTCGCTGCGTGAGTTAGGGTACCGGAGGCTCGATCTGCGTGAGAGGGGGGTTTGAAGGTTGGCAGCGCACTTGAGACTCAACTGGTGTCGCGGGTGTCCATTGGCTGCGGCAATCGCTTACAATCAGGTGATCCGTCTGCTCGTCTGCCACCTATCACAAAAAAAAGATACATTGAAGTGACTACCGTCTGAATATTTTCAGAAACTATCCTTTTTCGTTTCCTCACAATATTTTCCCTCACTGTCGTAATGGTAGAAATACGCATTTAGACCAGAGCTGCATGCTCGGTTTTGAACCACTCCAAATTTATTCTACTGACTTTTTTTATGTTCTCTCCAAAGCCTTCCCAATTCGCATTAGAAAACTCAAATTCAGATTACGCATTACGACGCGTTAGAGCGAATAATCGGTCACATAGGTTCCCACAATTGAAAGAATAATACTTTTAGACATAAAATCGCACTTTTAACTTGTACTTTCAGCCAGTAATTGGTGCGATCGAGTTCGGCTTAAGGTATTCGGGGCTCCGCGAGACGCGGCAATATCGCCGAGGCGCGTGATCCCTCTTTATTAGTTCTGTGCGAGAACTGGTCGATCCAATCGCTACGTGCTATATTGGGGCTGACGTGCCTTGCCTTATAGTCTTATAATTAGGGTCAGACCTATAATGGTTCTATCAACGCTTATTAACTGGTTTTTATATTGAAGATATCATGAAGCTCTTCACTTTTTCTCTTTATGTGATAGGTGGCAGACGAACTTGAGTAGTGACTTGGGTACAATGTACATTTATGATTCTTTAGTTTAATCATCACAGACCGATAAAAAACTAAGTTGAAACATTATAGAATGATGCCTATTTCCTAAACCTCTTATAATGTTAAACAGAGGCTGATTTTTACCACAAAATAGTTAAACCAACAAAGTGATACCACGGCCTTACAAAAAACCGGCGTAAACCAGCGCATGCGCTGTGTTTTGCCGTGTAATAACGGGTACCGTAGACCAAGCCGATGGAAGAGGAGTTTAAAGGTCGGCAGCGTACTTGTGACTCCACTGGTGTTATGAGTTTATATGGGTGGAGACAATCGCTTACCATCAGCCGATCTGTCTGTCATCTAACACATATAAAAGCTAAACAGTTATGATGAGCATCGACAGCTGCTCCAGCATCTTTTATTAATACCATAACATTAACAGGTATTAAACCTGTTAATGTTATTCTCTCTTTTTACTGATTCCCCGTGCAAAGCCGGAACGGGCTAGTAAGTGAATATTTCAGTAATCGTTGGGCGCGACTGATCGGGGGCGCGGCACTCGATGCCGGCGAGCCTCTCCACACAATGGCGCTGGAGGGCGCATTGTGCGCGCCCTCCTGCCTGCCCTGCACCAGGTATTCATGCACACGAGTCCCTCCACGATGTAGTGCATGCCTTTATTGCAGCACCTTAAGATACCTCTTTACTTAAAATTTTAGAGCCCACTAAATTACGATGGCAGGGAATAAAGCAAATCCTACCGCTTATACTAGTACAGATAACAGCTATGTTAACTTAAAAAAATCATCTCGTTTTCAGGCGGGAATCGAACCCATATCTGCCACATTCCAGGTGGCTATTCTAGCTCCACAGGATGCGTTACTAAGCCAACGAAATTTGTAAATTTATTTACTTAAGCCATGAGTTATTTACTTAAGCGCGTCTTAGATTTAATCAAAATTCGATTTAATCTAAGAAGCGCGTTATTAATTTGAAGTGCGTTTACTTAAGAATAAATTGAAAAAAAAACTTATAAAATACTTAAAAAATATTAAGAGCTATGTTTTCTGAATATTAGAAATACAGTATAAGATTTCGTATTATTTTAAAAAGAAACAAACTTTGAAGCAAAGTTAAGTCCCCACTTTGAACGCTAAGAAAACATACACGCGAGCAGACCTCGATATTACAGCTCTGAAAGTTATTGCAGCGCTGTTCTGCGACTGAGACGAATGGATCGTGTAGGTAACTAGACATGCCAGTTGAACTTCTTCCGACAGATATAATTTCTCCCAACGGAAAGTCGTTCGTTACATTGTCTTTTGCTTTCACAGACGATTCATATTTGGATGTTTGTCCTATTTTTCAAATTGAATTGAATTGTTTGTACATTTTCATCCCTCCGTCTAAAAGCTTCGTTTCATTATTGCTCTGCTTTAACAGTTCGCTATCACATCTTCAATGGCCGAAATGAAAACATTTTTCTCTTTGAAAATTAATAAAGAAACCTAAAGCAATAAGATCCACTTAAAATTGTTTTTTTCCAACAATCTAAGAGTTCTCTTATAATATTTTCGTCTTGCAATTACCTTTCTGAAGCTTCAAGGTATGTAATTAAATTTCTACAAGCTACTTGAAAACATGTTTAAGAAGAAGAGTGGATGGTCGGAACGGTTGTCTGTGAAGAACTCGCTCCCCGCTACCTTTAAGTTAATAACTTGCATATTTGTAGAGTGCCGGGTGTGGGCAACTCACCTGTGTCTTTTATTCATTGTGTAGGTGTTCGGGACGCGCCGGCGCCGGCTGCGGCAGACTGCTTTTTAAGCTTTAAAGATCGCTTGCCGGAGACTTGCTATGAAATTTTAGCATCCAATATGTGCATATGTGTTAAAGATATTTGATAGTTATGAGTATTATTATTATCATTGCTCAATGTTCATCCGAGGAGAGGCATGTAGTATCTGGTTCTATCTGATAATGATACTTGGCAGCAAAGTAGATAAATAGGACCTATGAATAAAAGAAACGGCAAAAGGGGTACAATGGTAGCGCAAATTATAGCCATTTAGTGACAGAGTATGGGCACATGTCAAGTCAGTGATATCTTCTGTTAAATTGTACGTTTTTTCATACTAATATTGTTGAAATAATATGAAATCACGCTTCTGAAACCCAGCCCGTAATGAAACGACAAAATTAAATGTTAAAATCTTAACTGTTTCCATTTTATATTAAAACCAGTGGATGATAATAATAAAATGAGCAACAAAATGTAGATGAAATGTTAAAAAGAAGCATAACATTACGCGGGTGATGCAGCTGCGGGCGGCGGATCTAACGGGTTTGTAACAGTGAGCTTCGTTAATTTAATTAAATTAGCGCTAGTTCAGTTAATCAGAGCATCCCGCACGCGCGATCCGGCTTAACAAGCACTTTTAATGTGATAAGTAGCAGACGAGCAGACGGATCACCCGATGGTAAGCGATCGCCGCCACCCATGGACAATCCAAATCAGTGAACTGACCAATTTTAAAACCCCGGATGGGCCTCCGATACCCTCACTCAATCGGCAAAATACAGCACATGCGCTGCTTTACGCCAGTTTTCTGTGTGGCCTCATTCAGAATCATTATTTGATAGTTGGGGGTGTCCACCGTTTGGCGAACGTTGGACTTTTTTTGGACTATAGGCTAACGCGTAACTATCTAAAACATGCAGCATAGGTACCTTATGATGTTTTCCATCACCGCGGAGTTAGTGGTAGAAATACATACATAGATTTTTTAGATCCAGAGGTGTGTGCTCAGTTTTGAACCTTGCGTTTGGAAGTCGCCCGATTTTTTGTCCAATGAGCTCTTACACTCTTAATCTGAAAGAATGTATTTTAATAAATGGATGATCCCTCATAAAAATACCGGAGTAATACCACGTCCTCACAGAAAACCGGCGTGAAGCAGTGCATGTGCTGTGTTTCGCTGTGTGAGTGAGGGTACTGGAGGCCCAATCCAGGAGAAGGGGGTTAAAAGATAAGCAGCGCACTTATGACATCACTGGTGTTGCAGGTGTCCGTGGGCGGCGGTAATCGCTTACCATCAGGTATATCATAAAAAAAAATCTGTATAATATCTAAGTCGCCGAAGTCTATAAAAGATCTAATGTCAATAATGAGGACACTTTATTGCGAAAGTAAGTAACATCCACACCGTAAAACCAAAACATAAAAATTAAAAGTATCCATTCGTTGGCTGAAATCAAGGCAATAAGAGTGAAATAATCGAAGTTTAGTCGATTCTTTAACCGCAACTGTGACCGCGCGACGGCAATCACGTAGGACTCTTCCAAGGGGCTAATTAGCGATTCCTCCTCGTCTACTTAATCAGCGTCGTCGTAGCCGTGAATCTTAGATGCTCAATAGCAGTAATGTCGCTGCTCCATTAGATAAATTACTCTTTGTGTGTGTTTCACAAAGGGCAGAGTCCCTTGGGAAATTATAATATGTCGTGAGACTGCGGTGTCGTCGCGGGCTCGTCGCACTGCACACGGCGCGAGTCGAACGCGCTCACAATGGCCCCGCGCTGGCCACAAAGACGCCCATTCTTAGCGGACGTGTCATTACACCGGCGGCCCGGGAGGGATATAATATCTTGCAGCAGAACGTCTAGAATCGTCCCCGCCATTGTACCTCTCACATACAATCAGCGGCCTCAGAATCATCCCGATTTGAAAAGGAATTTCTGGCAAACAAAGAGATAAGGAAAAAAGCGCTCAATAGGATTATCTGAACTGTAATTGTTCACATAATATAACGAACACGTAATCGTTTCCGAGGTCTAGGCTTAAATAACCTCATCTCTACGTATCAGAACATGTATGCTGATGAAACTCTTAGAAATGTTTTTAAAGACAAAAATACCGTAAATCTTCGGCTGTTAATTCAAAATTTTTGTCATCTGGATTGACAGCAGTAACACTCTACCCTGTTATGCTTGACTGAGGTCCACGTATCAGGAAATTACCCACTCCTTGTAGCAGGAGGGAGGAAGTTTAAATTTTTTAAAATAATGATAATAATACTTTGTAGTAATAGTGTTATTAACAATTCTCACAACATCTCATACGTTGACCTGATTCCGTACTAAGTAGCGTAAGCACTTGTGTTACAGATATCAGACAACAGATTGATTATTAAACATTGCATGCCCGATACGGGTAACTGTTGATACCTAGCACATAAAATTACCATTTATTTATCAAAGTCAAAGTCAAAGTGTTTTATTTGCATAGAATAGGTGAATGTTTTTGCAATAAAGATTATTCTTATTCTTATTTATTATTATTTATTTATTTTTATTTATGTAATAGGTAGGTTATTCAGCGAGTTATTCCCAGTTGTGCCCACAGCTATCGCTTTCTGGAATACGCTTGGACCAGGATTCCCGTCACCTTATTACAAATCGCGATCTAAAGTTATTACCGTACTAAGTCTCACTAAATCCCGTTCCAACGCGCAATTCTAAAAGGGGCTGGGACGAGTTTTATAAGTAAGTAAGTAAGTATTTATTGTGTAAGAACAAAGGTTACATAGGCTGTTACAATTATATTTCAGGCATCACTTCGTTCTACCTTTTCAGGTGTATACACAAACTGAGAAAACTTTAAATTTTTTATAAATCAGTAACGGAGTACATAATGAGTTTATCTTATTTATTTATTATATTTACATTTTTTCAATTATTACCTACACTGCATAAATTCTTGAATACTGTAGAAACATTTCTCTACAAGCCATATCTTAAGTAAAAATTTGAATTTTGAGAGTGTGTACTCTTTAAAATGATCTGACAATTTATTATAAATTTTTATACACATAATGAAGGTATTATTAGATACAAGAGTTAATTTACATCTAGGTTTTCTGAATGCCGTGTGGTGTGGAAAGTGCCGTGTGGTCCCCGGCAGAGTAGAATAGGCCACCCTCACTCTTACCGAGGTGTCGTAAAAGGCGACTAAGGTAAAGCTGCTGGCATGATCATCAGCACCCAGAGAAGGAAAACTCTGCATTTATATCAAAACCCTCGCCAACCCGTCTGCCAAGCGTGGTGAGTATGGCAATTACCCCTCATGTGATTGAGGGAGGCCCGTGCCCCAGCAGTGGCGACTTAAGTGGGCTGATGATGATGATTTCTGAATTTATTTTTATACATCGTACGAAGATTACGAGTGGTTACTTCACAATTTTGTTCGAATTGGTTTCTGTGCTGATAAACAAATTGACACACATCAAAAATGTATAGACAGGGCAAAGTTAGTAAATTATAGTTTCTAAAAAAAGGACGACAAGAATCAGTTTGCTGAAGGCATTATCCTTGCTCCGGGATTATCCTTAGTTCGCGATTTATAATAACGGGACGGAAGTCTAGTAATTACAATACTGACCAATTACGACTGCCGTCTGACTTTTGCAATCCTTAGACACAGGGAACCAGGCTAACTCACGGTTACACGTTCAGAATCATTTGGGTTTCCTCACAATGTTTTCCCTCACCACCGAGTTAATAGTAGAAATATGCAAAAATCCAGAGGTGCATACTCGGATTCGAACTAGGACCGTCCGTATGGAAGGCGCGTTCTTAACCCCTGAGCTACCATCACTCTTCAGAGTTTACACTCGAACTTTCGAAACAAAATTATTAAAAGTGATTTCTGGCAGACTGTTAATTGTTATTTATCTAAAGCGAATTTTTGAGTTTATTCACGTACGTATGAAATGTTACGTCATTTGTAAAGTGACGGAAGTTTCCAAGCGTTTTGGTCAACTTACTTATTTTTGCGGACATTTTATTTCCGCAAATTAATGCTGTTGTAAACTATTCGACCTATCATGAAACTTTAAAGTGACGAATTAATGTATTTTGTTCCTAAAACTACGTTCTGCTATTAACACTCGTGTTACTGTTGAAAATGAATCGACGCGTTGTAAAGGGCAAGGCTATGTGCAGTAATGCAGATTTGAAGAAATTAATCATCCACCCCTACTGTCCGAAACTGGCTCCTAGTCATACTTTTATAGCCAAACCTTAAGAAAC
>JADPWL010001546.1:0-18207 GCA_019059595.1 Marasmia exigua | reverse complement strand
TGACTTCAGCTACTCTCAATAATTACGCCATCAAAACTATAGTCAAAAATTATTGGCTTTTTTTTACATGAGAAACTAATACATTGGCATTTGTTTATGCTGATATTTATATTGTTTCGTGCTAGAATGTCGTAAGAGTATCAAGATCCTTTTGAATTGCCAAGCAGTCAGATGTGGAATTTACTTTTAGAAAAATTTTCTTGTCATCAGCATATAAAAGGTGCTTAGAATTGCGGAAGCAATCATTGATATCAAAGATATATGCGTTATAGAAGAGAGGACCAAGATGGGAGCCTTGAGGAACTCCGGAGGGAACTGAAACAAAGTCAGAACAATAACCGCCCAATATCACTGCCTGCGACCTGTTAGAAAGATATGATGTAATCCACCTTAATAAGTCTCCATGTATTCCCAGTGAATCCAGCTTCCTTATCAGAATTGAGTGATCCACACGGTCGAAGGCTTTTTCAAAGTCCGTATAGATCACATCAACCTGGCCGCCACCTTCCATTTGCTCAAGCACATAATTAGTGAATAATGCCAGGTTGGATGTAGTAGAACGACCCTTTAAAAAACCGTGCTGAGTTAACGGTAACCTTTGGGTGATAGTTTGATAGATGCTATCATAGACGACCTTCTCAAATACTTTAGCTATAGTGTTAATAATGGAGATCGGACGGTAGTTAGTTATGACAGCTTTAGAACCCTTTTTATGTATGGGTATAATATAAGTTTTTTTCCACTCTGAAGGGAACGTACCTTGCTTTAACGATTTATGAAACATTAAATAAATAGGATACGCCAGAGTTTTGGCACAGTTAGCCAAAAACAGAGGCGGAATGCCATCACAGCCCGCGCCCTTATTTTTATCGAGCCTACTGAGGAGTTTCTCGACGAGAGCAGGTGATATATTCACAGTGGAGACAGCATCAGAGGAGCCATAAACTTTAAGATCTAGATGCTGATGATTATTGGTAGTGGTAGATGGAATAAATACACTTTCAAAAAATGCATTGAATGCGTTGCAAATGTCTTGACCCTCTGAGAAAACATCATTTTCTAGACTAAATTGTTTGGGGTAACTGCTGCCCTTACGCCTAGATTTCACATACGTCCAGAAGTATTTTGGACTAGTTTTTATGATATTTTCTGCTTTCTTTGTGAACTCTTCTAAACATTTCGCTTGGACAGTTTTAACCCTATCCCTCAGAAGTGAAAACTCGTCATAATCACGCGGGTTTCGATACCGTTTCCACTTTTTATGAATGGCATTTTTTCTTTTTATGATCCTACATTGATGGTATTGAAGGTCTAAATACCTAACAACAATAACCATTTTCCTGCCTGGATACTACGTACCTTGTAATCTACTAGTGTAAGTATTGTCGTTTACGACCAACGGCACTACTCGTAACAGGCCTATTTAGGAATTTAAAGTAAACGTAGAAGGTTTCCTTGTGCACCTGATACAAAATCTTTTCATCCTTTTGTTTTTCTTACACTCTTGTATCTTTACAATCATTTTTCGTACTTATTTAGTCCATCTTTTGAGCTTTTACATATTCACATATTTTCGTCCACATCACACACTAGCCAGTGTATATTCAACACTTATTTTACACATCCACCCATACACTTGTTGTCCTTAAAACTTTAAGTAACGAGACTGCATACTCTGCATGTACTCTTATATTGGGAAATATAAGAGTACCATAGTCATTAACAAGTCAACACATAATTTTATTATTAGTTTCTCTAATTTCACCTCCCCTGGCCAGCTAAATATTGTATGTAATAAACTATGCAACTTATTGAATTCGATAAACTAATCATTCGATGTAATAGGCTTTCGATATAATAATAATTCGATATTTTTAACGTGCAATCATTTGTAAATTTGATATTTTGAACGTTCGATGTTTTGACTTTTCGATGAACAGTGTTCGATCATTAGATATTCGATCAATTGGCATTCGATATGGCGTAGGTAACCCAGAGGATGCGCGTCTCCCCCCTTTCCGCGAAGGGAGCCCGCTGGTGCGTGGTACGGGGGCAACAGCACCAGCATTGCACAGGCTCCCTTTGCTGCCCGATAGGGACGGCTCAGTTCTCCCGGCTGTCCCTATCCCCTCTCCCGGCACGTCCGGGGGAGGAACCGCCTAGTCCGCCGTATAGGCGGACATCCGCCCGGGGAATATTATGGAGGGAGGCTTTGGCTGTATCACCATGATATTCCCCAATATGGGCGATGAGGGAGAACCACAGGGGGTTTAGTGGGTATGCCTTTGCCTGGCTTCTTTTTGGGAGAAGCCACCCGCCAAAGGAGAGCCCCATATAACCCGGCCACCCCCCGGTGGTCTGGTATGCATAAGGTAGTCGGCTCATCTCTTGAGCCGGCGGCATACCCCCTGCGAAACCAAAAAAAAAAGGTAACCCAGAGGAAGGGTTTACACGCTAAGTGTTAGCAAACAATTTTGAGAAAACGTCGTAACTGCAAATATTTTCAAGAGCTTTTTGATAATAACACTTTGTTTGTAAAACTAAAGATCGAATCGTTATACCTACATATTTTAGGGAACACTGTATCATTCAATTAAAATACCATCTCTCTTCTTATCAAATATTAACAATGATTAGGATATTCCTCCATGGTAGGCATTCAGTTATCACTTATGTATTATATGACACGCGACCTTTCGTATCACTTTCATAGTGCCAGTAAGTAATTAACAAGTAGGTATTATTAGTACTAGTGTACTTATATTAATAGTCGGCGTATTTGTGTTTAATCCACAGTACACATTCAACACTACCTTAGGTAAGTTTGCACTGTTAAATTAATGTTGACAATGTGATAGATTTATTATATATTTGCTCACTCTAGTTAACTCTAACATTATTTAATAAACACAACCTACATACAAGCCTAAGGTCTAAACGATTTAGTGTTGAAGTATTCTTAGAATATTAGCTGATCAGCCAGCCGGTGAAGTAATTATATTTATTCAGCCATTCAGGAGAAGACAATCGTAATATGTATTATTATCGTTCAATAAAATTATTGGACTTCAAAAATGATAATTCGTTGATATTTTATTCAAACTTGATCATCTTTTCTTGGAAATTGTCAAGTTTGCTGACTATAAAAGGAAGATGTTCCATAAATGGAAGCGCTATTCATGACACATATGTTTTTGTTTCAGAGAAGTAGTCATGAAGAGCATAATCTTCATATTAGCTTTTACAGCAACTGTTTTCACTTCGAGTTCCGCGTACAATCATGAACCACAAGGCGATACTTGCAGCCAGCTGCCCTCTTGTTCGTCCTGTCTCAGTAAAAGCTACTGCACGTGGTGCACCACCAAGAGTGAATGCACGAAGCAATCCTGCGGGAATTCCAACATCATCTATCCTAAGCGCATCAGAGCGTTGATGTCCGGGCCCAGGTTTTGCCCAAGAATAGTCCAACCCGAAAGAGAGCTCATATTCCCAAACGGAAAGAAACACGAATTTGTGGTGAAATTGACACAAATTCATTTGTACATGGCCTTCACCGTTTGGAAATGTAAAATTAATTTAAACGGGGAAGAAAGTGTCGTGAGCGCTGTGCTTATTGCTGACGAGGTGTATTGTGACCCGTCGTATTGAACCACCAGGCAGATAAACCGGTGGAAGGCAGGGCGACAGTTCTGTGGGACAATTATAAGTCCTTCGATGGAAGTTTGCCATTTAAAGTGTCTGTGTAATGGACTTTAATCAGTTAGCTCTAGTGACAAATGATTTTGAAGCTTTGTATTATTATGTAAAGTTCAGTAGCATTTAATTAAGTGTACCTATTATACTTAGTACCGGTATTGTACCTACGCTCAAATACTGCTATTTAAGTTAAATGTAATTTAAGCAGTTAAGTAAACTTTTAAGTAAGTTATTGTTTAACTTTAGATAAGTTCTACAAATAAATTTTACAGCATGTTTAGAAATAAATACCTACTCGTAGGTTGTCAGCATTTTTTTCTCTCTTTTTTCGATGTTAAGTGTCTACTTTTGTTTGCTCCTAATTTTTATCATTCTAATTTTGAATGGATCTCATGAACTTACATGATATTCATTTTAAAATGTAGATAAGGAGGTTCCGAAACTATCCGAAACGTGTATGTTTCCTTATAATGTTTTCTCTCGCCGCGAGCTAATGGTAGAAATAGGAAATATATTTCAGCGGCGCGTAGTCAGATTCTGATGACATACTGTTTAGAAGCCGCACGACGAATTCATCCACAGAGCTATCATTGATCTCTGCAATTAAAAATAAATAAATAACATTTCATTCCGAAAAGTAACATCCATATGATATGATATTGTCTGAGCAAACCTAAATAAATAAATTATTAATTTTTTTCCCAAGGTGTGAATATAATTCACAGAACCCTGCTATCCTAAGATATTTCAACAGGTAATAATAAAGTCCGAAATATAAAACAATTAAACATGTCGAAACAATGCGGTACAGTCCACGCCACGAAACATCCAGCAGCAAAAACACGTAATTGAAATTTTAGGTTCCTTGTGCTTATAGTCATAAAGGTTAAATTTGAATGTTCATTCCAACTGAAGCGTGCTTTTCACGGGACTTCTTTGGTGGCGCGGACACTATGTCTAGGAAGTCACGGAGACAATAGCTTGCACGGTCACAGGTCGCAGTCGCAGACGCGACTCACGTACGGCTTGACAAACTTTACCTTCAGTTTGCACGAGTTAAGTAGCATTGAAACAACTGTTTTAGGGAATGAAGCTCTCATATTGATAGCATTTAATGAAAACGTTTGGTTGAAATGGCGCTAGCTCCTAAACTAGCCTTACGTACTCAGAGACAATTTGTCACGTTGAGAATAAATTTGAGAACACTAAGAAAATTGCCCTGTCGCACGGCAAATTTGCACGTAGTTGGCTACGGAGTTTATCTATACGTTTGTATAATAAAATATCACGAACAAGAAGCGGTGAAATCAAACAAGTATTTACCTACATTTAGTACAGCTGATTGCTTAACATTTCGACTGCGATACTACAACGGTGGTAGCAAGCGAGACGTTTCATTGCAGATTTATTCATTGAAATGATAATTACAAAAACTTTTTTTAAAGTGAAAAGCCTACTGCCAACAGGAAGGACAGAATTCTTTAGAATGCTAATAAGAGATGTGAATATAACATGTCGCTATAAAATGTATTTATGTAAGTTTTTAGGGTTCCGTAGCCAAATGGCAAAAAACGGAACCCTTATAGATTCGTCATGTCTGTCCGTCTGTCCGTCCGTCTGTCCGACCGTCCGTATGTCACCGCCACTTTTCTCCGAAACTATAAGAACTATACTATTGAAACTTGGTAAATAGATGTATTTTGTTAACCGCATTACGATTTTTACACAAAATTGAAAAAAATAAAAAAATGGGGGGGGGGGGGGGGGTCCTCCATACTTGAAACTGAAACTAAAAATTCTTTTTTCATCAAACCTATACGTGTAGGGTATCTATGGATAATTGGATAGGTCTTTAAAAATGATGTTGAGGTTTTTAACATATTTTCTAAACACAATACTTTGCTCTAACTTCTATAATAAATGAATTATAAAACTAAAAAAAATAAATGATGTACATAATCATGAAAACTAACCATGAAAATTGGTTTGAACTAGATATAGTGAGTAGTTTTTTTTAATACGTTATAAACCGTAAACCGCAATTTACCTTCCATATATCTTACTTGCTGCTACGGAACCCTTCATGGGCGAGTCCGACTCGCACTTGGTCGGTTTCTTTGTAAGTATGCCTTAAAGTTATCATATGTCGCAGACCGTAAGCACCGCATTGCTGAAGGATTGCTGAAGGATGCCTGCAGTCTTTAGATAAAAGCTAAAAGTAAAAAAACTAAAACCCAACTACGACAAAAAACGTCGCTGAAAAAGTATAAAACAAGCCTTCGTTGTCAATTTATGCAATATTCACTATGTAGAGATAAAATTTCATGTTTGGAAATCCGCAGTCACACGTTGTCAAAGGGTAGTATATTTAACGTGTGACTACGCCTTTCCAAACATGAAATTTTATCTCTACATAGTGAATATTGCATAAATTGACAACGAAGGCTTGTTTTATACTTTTTCAGCGACGTTTTTTGTCGTAGTTGGGTTTTAGTTTTTTTACTTTATTTTATTTGTACTATTTTGGTGTCCAAGTGCTAGTAATATATATATATTATATATATATATATATATATATATATATATATATATATATATATATATATATATATATATATATATATATATATTCAAAATGTACAAGTCAAGCGCTTTCAAATGATACCAAACACGGCATATTTATCATAACTTTATTTTTTTACTCTGTATGTTTTGTCCGCTAGAGGGCGCCATATTAGATTTTGTGAAACCTTCATATAACCTATAATCAGCGGACGATCAAGACGCTTATAATGATATGTCATTTGTCGAATTCTGATAAGTAGTTAAGAAGTTACGTGGAAACAGATGAACATACATACATACATACATACATACATACATTCATACATAGCCTGTCAAAATCATAAGCCTCCTTTTGCTTTGCCGTAGTCGGGTAAAAGTGAACTTAATGTAGGTATACATTTACAGGATCTGCTCTTATTGTGTTGATTGTAGGTTGACACCCCAGGTGTTATGGTTTGGGTTAGAATCCCACACCCCATCTTGTTTCCCACATGTGATAAGATGTCGGCTATGTTGTTTACCAGGGGAAAACAAACAAATCTCAAAGAAACAAGGGGTTATTTAAAACGAAAATAAATATTGTGAATAGTCAATAGCCTCAGCTTACACTGTTAAATTACTGAATTTATCGAGCCTTGACCTCTTATCAAGGAGGTCCTTGATCCGATCCGGTCAAGATACGACTTAGATACAAATGTCATTATCACATAGTAATAAAATAATTTGCGCCGATAGATATTGACTACTTATGTAGGTATAATACATTTGGAGCACGCAACCAGTGAATGATTTTATTAAATGTTTGATCAACGAACATAACTCCCACGGTTCGTAGATAGTTTTTATCATCTAATCTCATGATATCTGAGTTTTATGCTGTGGCATAAATCAGCTCGAGGTGCACCAGATACATTTATTACCCGACGGTGAACGTGCACACAATGATAAAACAATTTGATCAACAAATAACTTGCGAGTAGTTGGAAAGGGGTCTAATTTGAAGTTAACTTTGAGACTCAACCAAACGTATTTGACGACGTTTCCTAATTTGAAGTGAACATTGCGTCGGTTGAACTCAACCGAAACTCTTTTGACACATCTCGCCTCAAACCCTAATTTGAAGACGCCAATGCTCAACCAAATTATCGAATTTGACATTTCTTGTCTCGCGTCTTTATGTCAAAATTCACGATAGCTCGAAAGGTGTTTTGGTTCGGTTGAATGGATTTATGGTGTATTAAAAAAGGATCTTTATGTCTTTGTAAATAAGGTCCAATGACTTACATATCAATAAAGATTAGTTTATAGCGGAGTTTCTTGGTATAAAATGTTAAAATTGCTATACCTATATAGATGATTATGAATACATAGAGTACTTAGGTACTTTTAATGCTTAATCAGTTTTCATGTATGAATCTCAGTACTTACGTTTAAATATGTAAATTAATTTACATTAAGTGCCTATTTACCTACTTACTGAGAATTTTTGTAGATTTATGCCAGTGAGAATATGTATGGTATAGTTCAATGATTTATGCAGATTTAAGTAAGTAAGTATACTAAGTACCTACCTAGTGGTGTAGGCTTCTTATAGATAAAACTAGATTCACTAAGTAATTAGTCTATTTCTGCGACTAAGTACATTGTATTCTTCAAACTTAATCTTAACAGTTCAAAAGTTTCAAACTTTTGATGGTTTAATTAGGTATTATTTATATAGGCTTTTGATTCAATTAGGTATTAATCCACCAAAGTACAAAGTGAAATACATTTTGAGGGTTTTTAACCATTTGCAAGCCTCAATTATGTATTACAAGAGGCAATAATTTTGCCTAAGTTCCTACTTTGTCTACATTACAAGTATAAGTAATAAGTTTTCTCTTTCCTTAAAAAGTAGGTATACCTACCTACTTACCTTTGTGTTAGGTTCCTACATAACTATTTAAGTACCTAGTTATCTACTTATAAATTTTACAATTTTGGGGTAATTTTGGATATCCATTAAAGATTACACAGTACCAACCAGTTAAACTTATGTTTAACTGGTTTAATACATTTGCTCCACTATTAGTTAGTGAATTTCAATATATCCCATAGAATATTTCACAACATCACATATGTACATTGATCTGGCTCCGAGATAGGTAGCTCAAGCACCCGAGTTACGGATATCATAGTCCACAGTGGGATTACAAATATATACATATAATACTTTTCTTTTGTAAAAACATACTAATACATAGAAAACACCCAGACCAATACAAACAGACATGTACATGCACACAAATGTTTGTACTGTATGGGGATCGAACCAGCAACCCTTGAACCAAAGCCATCGTTCACTACCACTGTTCCAAAAGCCCTGTTAACACTCATGCGATTAACATACTAATTAACAGGAGAGCAGTAGGTACATAAGGAATGAAAAAAACAACAAAGTACATGTGATGGAATCATTTATTAAAATAAATAATAAAAGATACAATAATGTTATCCTATTTTAAGAAGAAACTATGTACACACACATATTTTGTATTCTTTCTGTGCAATAAAGGATGTCTATCTATCTATCTTCACACACCCACTTAGTATTAATTAATAACCTTTAACTATTTACAAATAAAACAACGCCCCATTGTCTAATGGTTTAAGACGGTTCTGACGATGGCCCTGTGGCCATGATCTCGGGGTCATGGGTTCGATTCCCGGGTCGAGCAAAGTTTTGAATTTTCCGAACATAGTTCGGGTTTGTGATCACTAATCCGCATTTGGCAAGAGTGATGATTAAGCCTAATCCCATCATAGTAGCGATGACTTGATTTCTATGATGGGCGTCTTAGCCCTACAAAGGGAATAATTAAGCTGATACTTTACTTTGTTTACATAATAAATGATGACTGAATGATGCTTGTCCATAGGTACTTATCAGTTGAATTATAACAAACTATTTTCAGCAAATAATTAACTTCGTTTAGCAATGAAACCCGGAGTGCTGGAACTGGGTATGTTTCTTCTAGCGGAGATCTGTGCAATGCTGGTAGATATTCTGCAATAATCATAAAGGAGTTTTAAATAAAATAAATAAATACCTAATAATAAAAGTATTTTTATTGCTCTCTCATACAAAAAACTGTTGGTAGGTACATAGGTATTTCGATTACAATCATACTTATTAAGTAAATAAAAACAAGCTATTTAATTTTAAAATGGAAATAATGTAAAAAATAAACTCAAATGCATATTTCTACCAATGAGCTCCATATGCACTTAAGATTACTTGAATAAGTTTCTGTAACATGTAACCATGATTAATTTGGTGTGGTTCCCCCGTTGGGGGACCCTAAGGGTTGTTAAGGTCAGACGGCAGTCCCTTCATAGTAATTGCCAGACTTGCCAAATCCTCGATCATGGCTCACGGTACACTGGCCTCCAAAATCATGGTTCTGAACCACCAACCAAGAATAACACTGCAAGGATTTGACAACCCATTTGGAACAGTAGTGAATGCTGCCTTTGTTCCAAGGGTTGCGGGTTCAATCCCCGCACAGTACAAACATTTGTGTGCATGAACATGTCTGTTTGTATTGGTCTGGGTGTTTTCTATGTATTATTAGTATGTATTTATTAAAGAAAAGTATTATATGCATATATTTGTAATCCCACTGTTGATTCTGATATCCGTAACACAGGTGCTTGAGGTACCTATCTTGGAGTCAGACCAATGTATGTGATGTGTGAAATATTTATTTATAAGGATTACACTTTTGTATACATGTTTCAAAAAAATTATATTATCTTTATCTTAATGTTTTTTCTTTCAGTAAGGAAATTAGTTATAGCACAGATATTATAGATTCAGTTAAATAACTTTTTGTTATTTTGATTACCTCCGGTGAGATGTTCACTTTTTTCAACTCATTCTCCAACAGTCATTCTAGCTCAGCTTTCTATTACAGTTTGGTCCAATGGAGAACTTTGATGTCTTGTTTACTGAAATATTTAATTACAAATGGTTAAATTATAGAAATGATGTTTCAAAGTTGTTCTTTCTAAAGTGTAAATTGGAATAGTCATCATCATCAGCCCATTTAAGTCCCCACTGCTGGGGCACGGGCCTTCCTCAATCACATGAGGGGTAGTTGCCATACTCACCACGCTTGGCAGACGGGTTGGCGAGGGTTTTGATATAAATGTAGAGTTTTCCATGTCTGGGTGCTGATGATCATGCCAGCAGCTTTACCTTATAGGCCTTTTACGACACCTCGGTAAGAGTGAGGATGGCCTATTCTACTGCGTGGCCGAGTGGTCCCCGGCAGAGTAAATTTAATAACAAATAAACTTATTTAGGTAGGATTATGCGACTAACCTAACTTATACTTGATTTTAACTAAAGAAAGTAGAGTCTTTAGATAACTATAGAACTTGTATATAAGCATAATACTAATGTACATACGCTTTCAAACAATTTTACAATATTTTAAATTATGTATTGAGATTGCATATTTATCGTACGTAGGTACATACTTTTGTCAATAATTTACAAGTTTTTTTCTAATGTTTCACAGATGGCCACAGATAACTATATGGGCTATGATGTAGAAAAATAGCAAGCTGTCAGATTTTTTAAAATATTTTAACATTTTAATGTTTTTATTATTTAAAATCTTTCTTTCAAACACATTAAACAATAGTCCTTTAATTTAAAAAGTCAAATATCTTTTATTCGTTAAAAAAAATATTGTTAATTATAAATAAAATCAATTCAATTGGTTTTATTTGATGTGGGTCTTTCGGCGACACTATCATCGCGAATATCATTCATTCACGAGAGTCTATGGTCGGATCCGTACGAAAGTGTCCCATACGATGGTATTTCAAATTGCCAAACTAAACTACAATTGATTGACTGTCGGCTCGATCGAACGATCGTACGTGGTAACTTGAAATTAGACCCCCAGTTCAGAGAGCGGAGTCAATCGTCGCCGGCAGAGGGAGTGCCGATCGCACGCCACATTACTTACGAACTTCGCCAGCACTTTGCACTGTGTGAACTCACATTGCACCCAGTTAGTAAGCGATGTTGTTGTGGACTATTTTTAACACCTTTTAATATTTATGTAGCATTTGTGGACATTTATGTAGGTGTCTGACGTTTTTTTCATGTACATACGCGTAGAATGACGATGACTATGAATGATAAGTCGAAGCGCGCAGGCGACTGCAAATTCGAGAAATCAAACTTGAGATAGTCAAAAACACGTAACATTAACATTGAGATTTGGAACACTGACTTATTTACTCAGAACGCACCATTAGTATAACCTAAAACGCTCAATGTTCATCCGGGACAGTTAATTAATGGCTTATTAAGGGGGCTCCCTCGCTCCTTTATCGCTCTTTGATACAATTGTTTGTCCATTCGTTTTCACTGCGCAGCCACATAAATGGCGTCCTACTTAGTTGGTTAATATTTTAGTCCTGTTACCACCGACGCAGGCCGCGTCTCGTAGCAGTCGTAGTTGCTGTAGCACTCATTCGTAGCACTACAATGAGCTACATTCAAAAGGAAAGTGAACAATTGGCGCTCTACGCTCTAGACTAGGGTCGACTCAACTCCGACTCAGTTTGGTTAGTTTTGTCGATGCAGGAAGTTTCTTGACAAATACAATGTTGTGAAACTGCCAGACCTCTAAATGATGCGGTGGCACTGTTAGTTCTTAACTTATGATTGTGAAATCAAGCAGCAGAAATTAATTCGAATAATCCTTGGAGCATTTCTTAAATCACCATTGCATAAGCGGTTAGAAAACTAAGAGTGAGGCTGTATGTACAGTCAGCGTCAGATCAAGTTACCCCCCTGCAGTGGAAAAATAGCACTTGTGCCCCAGACATAAGAACGGTCCAATGGTCAACAAGGGTAACTCGACGTGACGCTGTGTACATCTACTCAACGCTCTTTTTTAAATTAGTTCTTCAAATAACCTTCAACTAAATTACGAGTATTATAAAATATAGTGACAAATTCGCTTATTTCTTATGCATTGAATGAACTCGTTTTATTACTACTTTCAAGATAACGATTACGTTTATATTGTTTTTAGATATTTATTTGAAATATGATGATGATAATGATGATCGTAAAAGATATCTGCCAGATTATCCAAACCAAAACTTTACGTAAATAAAAACAAGTATTTACGTTACGGAAGGACTATTTTGTTTAAATCAGTTTGGACAAAACAAACCTCTACTAACAGACACCGCTCTTATCAATGTATGACATCTACCTAAGTTTGTCTTCTAACGTATGTTAGTATTTCGTTTGTATAACGGCGTATGCTTTTGCACGCTTTATTCTACTTCTAGCTCAATTCTGAGCTCAAACAATAATCATAAGATACAAAGTTAACTATTTTTATAGATATTAGGGAAAGAGATATACTTATGTTTTTAAATTATATATAAGTATTTGATAGCTTTACCACAATTGCGCCTAATGGAAAGGTTCGATGAGGTCTAGAATGTTACGTGTTTTCCTAGAAGATGCCTATAGTTTCGTACTAGACTAAATAAATTAAAAAAGGCAAGTGCATAACCTACTTCAATAAGTATGGATATTACGAATTTTACAGTAGGTAGTTCGTAAATCTAAATGATAAGGTGGGTTAATCATTCAAGTGTTTATCATTCTGAGTGAATGACATGTCTAAAGATGTGATCACTGGCATAAGTGTGTCAATGTCATTTGTCAAAGATTGGTGCGTATTCACATAGCTACTATATGCTTGAAGATTAGTGTTATACAACGTGTTAAAAAATAAGCAATAACACTAAGGTGCAAATATACTTTTAGGCCATGGAAAGACTTCACTGCCAATATAAATGATCATCCCATGAGCTGTATTTTGTATGGGACATCAGATTTTTGCTCATTTTGACCATGACGTCATTATACGATATGTTATATCCTTAAGTATCATTACTTTTTACACGTTGAGTTTACTTTTATAACATTATCAATCTCCCAGACTTTAGTGCTCAAACGTAACAACATTATGTCCGAGGACAATATTTAAATAGCAAAAAAACATATCGCATTTCCATTCAAACCTGTATCTGATTTATTAGTGGGTACTTACAGTCAACAACAAAATATTGATATGCACTTTACAAAGCTAAAAACTCCGATGCGCTCAGTAATAAGCCCTACTAAGTGGGAAGTAGTGAGGCCAATCGATAGTCGACTATCGATAGTTTATCGGTAGACTATCGATAGTTGATGTCATATCAATAGTATCGATAGCCTATGGATAGTATCGATACTATCGATTGTATCGATAGCTTAGATCCAGACAATACTATTGCATTAAAGCAATACTATCGATAGTATTGTTGGAAACGAACAATAAACTATCGATAGTATCGATAGTATGGTTCCTTGTTAATAAAAAAAACTATCGATAGTATAGATAGTATCGATAGTATTAAACTATCGATAGTCGTTTTATTTTCGATATTATTGTTTATAAATTATTGGTCTAATGGTCTCTACTGAATGCGAAGTAACAGGAAAAAAAAAATGTTTCGACTCTAAATTCTTAATTTACTGTGTAAAATAATTACATGTTGTATACTTTTTGATAGTTGGCAACAGTTGTGTACATATTTTTTTTACTTTTGTTTTTGTGGGTAGTTACGATAACAGCAAGGCTTTTAAGTTGTTTCTCTGATCGATTCGGTACCTATATTCTATTAATTACTAAGACTTTAGCTTAACCTAAAACTCCAAATAATACTATCGAAGAATAAGGAACTATCGATAGCTTAAAACTATCAGTAGTATCGATACTATCAATACTATTGATAGTTTACTAGCCAACGATACTATCGATAGTATCGATAGTCCTATCGATATCCTAACTGATTTTCGAGGTCAACTATCGATAGCGAAACTATGGATAGTTCGGCATCACTAGTGGGAAGTATGTGCAGACTGCAGATACTTATGGTTTTGTTTGTAAGTACTTACAAGTTTCTGCAAGTATTTATTAATTTTTAAATTCTGTAGTGGCTCCAATACAATTATGTATTTCGATTATGGGTAACATATATGAGAGTGTTTTTTTTATATCATAGGTGACAGACGAGCATACTAATCATCTGATATACACTTGACATTGGCGGAGTCACACGCGCGGCTGTAAACGTGCGCGGGATAACACCATAAAAAAACATCTGATGGTATGCGTTTGCCGCCACCCATGGACAACCGCAACACCAATGGAGTCACAAAAACTCTGCCAACTTTTAAACCCGCCTTTCCCCCGGATTGGGCCTCCGTTACCCTAACTCTCGCAGCGAAACACAGCACAGTTCTGGGGGTCTAATTTGAAGTTAACTTTGAGACTCAACCAAACGTATTTGACGACGTTTCCTAATTTGAAGTGAACATTGCGTCGGTTGAACTCAACCGAAACTCTTTTGACACATCTCGCCTCAAACCCTAATTTGAAGACGCCAATGCTCAACCAAAATATCGAATTTGACATTTCTTGTCTCGCGTCTTTATGTCAAAATTCACGATAGCTCGAAAGGTGTTTTGGTTCGGTTGAATGGATTTATGGTGTATTAAAAAAGGATCTTTATGTCTTTGTAAATAAGGTCCAATGACTTACATATCAATAAAGATTAGTTTAAAGCGGAGTTTCTTGGTATAAAATGTTGAAATTGCTATACCTATATAGAGGATTATGAATACATAGAGTACTTAGGTACTTTTAATGCTTAATCAAAGTTTTCATGTATGAATCTCAGTACTTACGTTTAAATATGTAAATTAATTTACATTAAGTGCCTATTTACCTACTTACTGAGAATTTTTGTAGATTTATGCCAAGTGAGAATATGTATGGTATAGGTCAATGATTCATGCAGATTTAAGTTAGTAAGTATACTAAGTACCTACCTAGTGGTGTAGGCTCTTATAGATAAACTAGATTCACTAAGTAATTAGTCTTTTTCTGCGACTAAGTACATTGTATTCTTCAAAACTTAATCTTAACAGTTCAAAGTTTGAAACTTTTGATGGTTTAATTAGGTAGTATTTATATAGGCTTTTGATTCAATTAGGTATTAATCCACCAAAGTACAAAGTGAAATACATTTTGAGGGTTTTAACCATTTGCAAGCCTCAATTATGTATTACAAGAGGCAATAATTTTGCCTAAGTTCCTACTTTGTCTACATTACAAGTATACGTAATAAGTTTTTCTCTTTCCTTAAAAGTAGGTATACCTACCTACTACCTTTGTGTTAGGTTCCTACATAACTATTTAAGTACCTAGTTATCTACTTATAAATTTTACCAATTTTGGGGTAATTTTGGATATCCATTATAATATTACACAGTACCAACCAGTTAAACTTATGTTTAACTGGTTTAATACATTTGCTCCACTATTAGTTAGTGAATTTCAATATATCCCATAGAATATTTCACAACATCACATATGTACATTGATCTGACTCCGAGATAGGTAGCTCAAGCACCCGTGTTACGGATATAATAGTCCACAGTGGGATTACAAATATATACATATAATACTTTTCTTTTGTAAAAACATACTAATACATAGAAAACACCCAGACCAATACAAACAGACATGTACATGCACACAATGTTTGTACTGTATGGGGATCGAACCAGCAACCCTTGAACCAAAGCCATCGTTCACTACCACTGTTCCAAAAGCCCTGTTAAACACTCATGCGATTAACATACTAATTAACAGGAGAGCAGTACATAAGGAATGAAAAAAACAACAAAGTACATGTGATGGAATCATTTATTAAAATAAATAATAAAAGATACAATAATGTTATCCTATTTTAAGAAGAAACTATGTACACACACATATTTGTATTCTTTCTGTGCAATAAAGGATGTCTATCTATCTATCTTCACACACCCACTTAGTATTAATTAATAACCTTCAACTATTTACAAATAAAACAACGCCCCATTGTCCAATGGTTTAAGACGGTTCTGACGATGGCCCTGTGGCCATGATCTCGGGGTCATGGGTTCGATTCCCGGGTCGAGCAAAGTTTTGAATTTTCCGAACATAGTTCGGGTTTGTGATCACTAATCCGCATTTGGCAAGAGTGATGATTAAGCCTAATCCCCTCATAGTAGCGATGACTTGATTTCTATGATGGGGGTCTTAGCCCTACAAAGGGAATAATTAAGCTGATACTTTACTTTATTTACATAATAAATGATGACTGAATGATGCTTGTCCATAGGTACTTATCAGTTGAATTATAACAAACTATTTTCAGCAAATAATTAACTTCGTTTAGCAATGAAACCCGGAGTGCTGGAACTGGGTATGTTCTTCTAGCGGAGATCTGTGCAATGCTGGTAGATATTCTGCAATAATCATAAAGGAGTTTTAAATAAAATAAATAAATAACCTAATAATAAAAGTATTTTTATTGCTCTCTCATACAAAAAAACTGTTGGTAGGTACATAGGTATTTCGATTACAATCATACTTATTAAGTAAATAAAAACAAGCTATTTAATTTTAAAATGGAAATAATGTAAAAAATAAACTCAAATGCATATTTCTACCAACGAGCTCCATATGCACTTAAGATTACTTTAATAAGTTTCTGTAACATGTAACCATGATTAATTTGGTGTGGTTCCCCCCGTCTAAGGGTTGTTAAGGTCAGACGGCAGTCCCTTCATAGTAATTGCCAGACTTGCCAAATCCTCGATCATGGCTCACGGTACACTGGCCTCCAAAATCATAGTTCTGGACCACCAACCAAGAATAACACTGCAAGGATTTGACAACCCATTTGGAACGGTAGTGAATGCTGCCTTTGTTCCAAGGGTTGCGGGTTCAATCCCCGCACAGTACAAACATTTGTGTGCATGAACATGTCTGTTTGTATTGGTCTGGGTATATTCTATGTATTATTAGTATGTATTTATTAAAGAAAAGTATTTTATGCATATATTTGTAATCCCACTGTTGATTCTTATATCCGTAACACAGGTGCTTGAGGTACCTATCTTGGAGTCAGACCAATGTATGTGATGTTGTGAAATATTTATTTATAAGGATTACACTTTTGTATACATGTTTAAACAATTATATTATCTTTATCTTAATGTTTTTTCTTTCAGTAAGGAAATTAGTTATAGCACAGATATTATCATCGTCAGCCCATTTAAGTCCCCACTGCTGGGGCACAGGCCTCCCTCAATCACATGAGGGGTAATTGCCATACTCACCACGCTTGGCAGACGGGTTGGCGAGGATATAGATACAGATATTATAGATTCAGTTAAATAACTTTTTGTTATTTGATTACCTCCGGTGAGATGTTCACTTTTTTCAACTCATTCTCCAACAGTCATCTAGCTCAGCTTTCTATTACAGTTTGGTCCAATGGAGAACTTTGATGTCTTGTTTACTGAAATATTTAATTACAAATGGTTAAATTATAGAAATGATGTTTCAAAGTTGTTCTTTCTAAAGTGTAAATTGGAATAGTCATCATCATCAGCCCATTTAAGTCCCCACTGCTGGGGCACGGGCCTTCCTCAATCACATGAGGGGTAATTGCCATACTCACCACGCTTGGCAGACGGGTTGGCGAGGGTTTTGATATAAATGCAGAGTTTTCCATGTCTGGGTGCTGATGATCATGCCAGCAGCTTTACCTTATTGGCCTTTTACGACACCTCGGTAAGAGTGAGGATGGCCTATTCTACTCCGTGGCCGAGTGGTCCCCGGCAGAGTAAATTTAATAACAAATAAACTTATTTAGGTAGGATTATGCGACTAACCTAACTTATACTTGATTTTACCTTAAGAAAGTAGAGTCTTTATGATAATATAGGAACTTGTAGATAAGCATAATAATCAA
>JADPWL010001544.1:0-16666 GCA_019059595.1 Marasmia exigua | reverse complement strand
GTATAAAAGTGATAAAATATTATGTACACTTTCGATTTCGTTCTTGAAGGCGTTTTTATTCGCAGAAATCTTTTTTAAAGTTTTTTTTTGTCTCATTTTTTGGCAGTTCTAACGAAATGAGGTGTCGTTAGAAGCGTCTTGATTGTCTTCTGGTTATAGGCGACGACATGAAATCACGTTAAATTTACTACAGCACCCTCTAGGGTACTTAGAGTAAGGAACTAAAAAAAATGTTGCTTTACAATACCGTGAGGAGTATCAAATAAAAGAGCTCTTTTTTAGAACATTTCAAATATGTAATTTTATTAACATAACTCAAAATATGTTAAATAAAAATAAAGTTTAAAACTATAACCCGACTACCAAAAAACACGCTCTAAAATGTACGAAAAACGAAAATTGTCTTTGCTGAAATTCCCGCTCCCGAGAGACTAGCACATTTATATCTTAATCATTAATTTATTGTAAATTTGTAATATTCTTCATCATTAATACGGCATCATCATCGTTCGGGGCGTTTGATTCATCACTTCAAGCAAGATTGAGGACGGGTGCATTCATTGTGTCTAGAAAAAAAACGGCATTTCATAGGTAAAGACCTATTATTTCGATGGGGACACCAAAGTGACAAACCGAAGACGGATCAAGATAATCTTATACTGCGTTTCCCTCAAAAAAAAAAAAACCGGCCAAGTGCGAGTCTGACTCGCGCACCGAGGGTTCCGCCGGTATCTTTTGATTGCGTTAACTTTTGCTTTCACAGCTTAAAGGGACAGTAGACCTAGGTATTTGGTATAAATTTCAATTTGATACCTTTATTCGTTCGTGAGAAATAAAGTAGTAAAATTCATTTTATTAAAATATTTTTATTATTTTATATAAGTAAAAAAATGTGATTTTCGCAATTTTTCCTATATTTGCATTATATGACAATGCTTCATGCCAAATTTCAAGATTCTGAGTTTACGGGAAGTACCCTGTAGATTTTGATTCCTTTGCGAGTGTCGAAAATTTGATGAAAATATCGATATAATCGGCTGTATCTTTTGATTGCGTTGGCTTAGAAGTTTGATTTTTTCACAGCTTCAAGGGACAGTAGACCTGAGTAATTGATATAAATTTCAGCTTCATACCTCCACGCGTTCCTGAGAAAAAGGGTCTTGACAGACGGACGGACGGACGGACAACAAAGTGATCCTATAAGGGTTCCGTTTTTTTCCTTTTGAGGTACGGAACCCTAACAAAATACCTTAATCCCACGGTCTCACGAATTCCTTTATTATCTCTGCTAAGTTTTTGCTCCGATTGTGAGTGGTACCCGATTGCTCTTCTGTTAGCTTTAACGCTTTCAGCCTCTCGCCTGTCTCTCAGCCATTTCGCACGAATTGGCGCTTTGAAACCTTCCCTGTTATTGCGAGGAAAGTTTTGCATAGAGAGAAACTTTTCGAATTGAGAGTTGGAATACCTAACTGTAGCTTTAGGCTTCGTTCACATAGCCTAAAGTTTCCTTTCAGTTCCTTTTGGTTCAGACTGGAGGTGCAGTCGGGGAATTTAGCGTTTAACCACCTGATGAGCAATACAATAAAGCCTTTATTCAGATAAAAGTCATATTACAATAAATAGTTAAACTTCACCAATACTACCTGGAACCAATCCCTTCCAGAACTCGTCGTTACCAGCGCTCCTTTTTTCCGCGCTCGTGCAAACTCTGGAATGACCTGCCAGCCGCGGTGATCCTGATCGCTATGACATGTCCTTTTTTAAACGAGGTTTGAAAAGAGTTCTTCTCTCACGGTAGGCAGCGGCATGACTGTGCTCCGGCATTGTTGATGTCTATGAGCGGCGGTTACCGTTTACCATCAGATGGGCCGCAAGCTCGTCTACCTACTATAAGCAATAAAAAAAAAAACATAGTTCACACTCTACTTGTCTTGTCTCTTTGTCCAAACTGGCCTCCTCCAAAAGTTTCCAGCGGATTCTGTCCTTTGCTTCTCTGGACCTAGTAGGTATTTCCTTGTTTTAAGCAGCGTCTTCCATCTTTTATCGTTGTCCCGATTTCTCGATATAAATCTTGAATACCAATAGATATATGTAGATTGACTGCCTCGGTAGCGCAGGGGTTAGTGGGTCGCACTTCAAAGCGATGGCTGCGCTTGTGGTCGGTCTTAATCCCCGGGTCGGTCCAAAATTTGTACCAGAGTTTTTCTGTTATGAAATTGTCAGTATCAGCCTGGAGTCTGGAAGGTTGGCGGTCTTGTACCCCCGTGCCTTGGAAAGCACGTTAAGGCCGTTGGTCCTGCGCCCGATTCCTCTACGATCGTGTCACGCTGGAGTCCCATCGGATTGTGAGGGCAAGGGAATAGAGAGTGCACTTGTGTTTGCGCACACATTTGAACACTATAATATATCCTGCGTAAGTGGCTGATTGTTGAGATTGGCTGCCTTAGCCTAAATCGGTTGGAGAATATTATTATTATAATCGATCTGATCAATTATTCATGCATGCCCTGTCCATCTCGATTTAATTTTCTAATCTTTACTGAAGAGCAATAATCGCTTACAAATGGATACGATAAGAGTTGCTTTTACTATATGTAACGCTTAAGTTACTTAAATATGTATTTTTTAATTTCTGATAATAGTAATTTTATTTCACACGTATAGACCATTTCCGAAATTTTGCGATCCCGGCGGGCGTATGCATACTAATGTAATGTTTGAGGTCGTTGACCCTAAATTGCACTACCTATACCGATGACTGGTCACAAATGAGTCTCTTTCGCACGGCACTCAATTGAGTACAAAGCATCTAACTGATATCGGCAGATCCAACCCAAAGGTGAGAGGCGCACTCTAAATAGGAGCGAGCCTGGTGGCTGAATTTAAAGCCGTCCCAACAAAACAAAGGAGACACACAGCGCGTGTGAAAGCTAAACTCCTATTAGCTCGTAACGTCTGCTTTAATTTAGACCTGGTCTATCCTTTGTACCAGGACCTAGTGATATTGGCATGTCTATAAGCGGTAAACGGGGAGTGTACCACCTTTAACTACACATGCGTCTTACTATTAATTAAAATAAACAAATATACTTCTAATTAAAGAAACAACATGTTAGCTACACATAGCGTGTTTGTTCACTATTATGATATTGAAGACAATAAAGCAGAGTTATACGCGAAGGTAATCGTTAAACACGAGAAATTACGACGTGTGTATTATTAAAATTCTTTTAATAAAAGTTTCTACAGAAACTATCCCTCTTATTACAAAAAACTAACTCTGATACCGGCTTTAATCCTAAACCCAGCAAGTTCATGATTATTATGGAATAACGTTGGTTCTTGGGCCGTGTGGTCCGCAGAGTAGAATAGGCCACCCTCACTCTTACCGAGGTGTCGTAAAAGGCGACTAAGGTAAAGCTGCTGTCATGATCATCAGCACCCAGAATTTACTACAGCACCCTCTAGGGTACTTAGAGTAAGGAACTAAAAAAAATGTTGCTTTACAATACCGTGAGGAGTATCAAATAAAAGAGCTCTTTTTTAGAACATTTCAAATATGTAATTTTATTAACATAACTCAAAATATGTTAAATAAAAATAAAGTTTAAAACTATAACCCGACTACCAAAAAACACGCTCTAAAATGTACGAAAAACGAAAATTGTCTTTGCTGAAATTCCCGCTCCCGAGAGACTAGCACATTTATATCTTAATCATTAATTTATTGTAAATTTGTAATATTCTTCATCATTATACGGCATCATCATCGTTCGGGCGTTTGATTCATCACTTCAAGCAAGATTGAGGACGGGTGCATTCATTGTGTCTAGAAAAAAAACGGCATTTCATAGGTAAAGACCTATTATTTCGATGGGACACCAAAGTGACAAACCGAAGACGGATCAAGATAATCTTATACTGCGTTTCCCTCAAAAAAAACCGGCCAAGTGCGAGTCTGACTCGCGCACCGAGGGTTCCGCCGGTATCTTTTGATTGCGTTAACTTTTGCTTTCACAGCTTAAAGGGACAGTAGACCTAGGTATTTGGTATAAATTTCAATTTGATACCTTTATTCGTTCGTGAGAAATAAAGTAGTAAAATTCATTTTATTAAAATATTTTTATTATTTTATATAAGTAAAAAAATGTGATTTTCGCAATTTTTCCTATATTTGCATTATATGACAATGCTTCATGCCAAATTTCAAGATTCTGAGTTTACGGGAAGTACCCTGTAGATTTTGATTCCTTTGCGAGTGTCGAAAATTTGATGAAAATATCGATATAATCGGCTGTATCTTTTGATTGCGTTGGCTTAGAAGTTTGATTTTTTCACAGCTTCAAGGGACAGTAGACCTGAGTAATTGATATAAATTTCAGCTTCATACCTCCACGCGTTCCTGAGAAAAAGGGTCTTGACAGACGGACGGACGGACGGACAACAAAGTGATCCTATAAGGGTTCCGTTTTTTCCTTTTGAGGTACGGAACCCTAACAAAATACCTTAATCCCACGGTCTCACGAATTCCTTTATTATCTCTGCTAAGTTTTTGCTCCGATTGTGAGTGGTACCCGATTGCTCTTCTGTTAGCTTTAACGCTTTCAGCCTCTCGCCTGTCTCTCAGCCATTTCGCACGAATTGGCGCTTTGAAACCTTCCCTGTTATTGCGAGGAAAGTTTTGCATAGAGAGAAACTTTTCGAATTGAGAGTTGGAATACCTAACTGTAGCTTTAGGCTTCGTTCACATAGCCTAAAGTTTCCTTTCAGTTCCTTTTGGTTCAGACTGGAGGTGCAGTCGGGGAATTTAGCGTTTAACCACCTGATGAGCAATACAATAAAGCCTTTATTCAGATAAAAGTCATATTACAATAAATAGTTAAACTTCACCAATACTACCTGGAACCAATCCCTTCCAGAACTCGTCGTTACCAGCGCTCCTTTTTTCCGCGCTCGTGCAAACTCTGGAATGACCTGCCAGCCGCGGTGATCCCTGATCGCTATGACATGTCCTTTTTTAAACGAGGTTTGAAAAGAGTTCTTCTCTCACGGTAGGCAGCGGCATGACTGTGCTCCGGCATTGTTGATGTCTATGAGCGGCGGTTACCGTTTACCATCAGATGGGCCGCAAGCTCGTCTACCTACTATAAGCAATAAAAAAAAAAACATAGTTCACACTCTACTTGTCTTGTCTCTTTGTCCAAACTGGCCTCCTCCAAAAGTTTCCAGCGGATTCTGTCCTTTGCTTCTCTGGACCTAGTAGGTATTTCCTTGTTTTTAAGCAGCGTCTTCCCATCTTTTATCGTTGTCCCGATTTCTCGATATAAATCTTGAATACCAATAGATATATGTAGATTGACTGCCTCGGTAGCGCAGGGGTTAGTGGGTCGCACTTCAAAGCGATGGCTGCGCTTGTGGTCGGTCTTAATCCCCGGGTCGGTCCAAAAATTTGTACCAGAGTTTTTCTGTTATGAAATTGTCAGTATCAGCCTGGAGTCTGGAAGTTGGCGGTCTTGTACCCCCGTGCCTTGGAAAGCACGTTAAGCCGTTGGTCCTGCGCCCGATTCCTCTACGATCGTGTCACGCTGGAGTCCCATCGGATTGTGAGGGCAAGGGAATAGAGAGTGCACTTGTGTTTGCGCACACATTTGAACACTATAATATATCCTGCGTAAGTGGCTGATTGTTGAGATTGGCTGCCTTAGCCTAAATCGGTTGGAGAATATTATTATTATAATCGATCTGATCAATTATTCATGCATGCCCTGTCCATCTCGATTTTAATTTTCTAATCTTTACTGAAGAGCAATAATCGCTTACAAATGGATACGATAAGAGTTGCTTTTACTATATGTAACGCTTAAGTTACTTAAATATGTATTTTTTAATTTCTGATAATAGTAATTTTATTTCACACGTATAGACCATTTCCGAAATTTTGCGATCCCGCGGGCGTATGCATACTAATGTAATGTTTGAGGTCGTTGACCCTAAATTGCACTACCTATACCGATGACTGGTCACAAATGAGTCTCTTCGCACGGCACTCAATTGAGTACAAAGCATCTAACTGATATCGGGCAGATCCAACCCAAAGGTGAGAGGCGCACTCTAAATAGGAGCGAGCCTGGTGGCTGAATTTAAAGCCGTCCCAACAAAACAAAGGAGACACACAGCGCGTGTGAAAGCTAAACTCCTATTAGCTCGTAACGTCTGCTTTAATTTAGACCTGGTCTATCCTTTGTACCAGGACCTAGTGATATTGGCATGTCTATAAGCGGTAAACGGGGAGTGTACCACCTTTTAACTACACATGCGTCTTACTATTAATTAAAATAAACAAATATACTTCTAATTAAAGAAACAACATGTTAGCTACACATAGCGTGTTTGTTCACTATTATGATATTGAAGACAATAAAGCAGAGTTATACGCGAAGGTAATCGTTAAACACGAGAAATTACGACGTGTGTATTATTAAAATTCTTTTAATAAAAGTTTCTACAGAAACTATCCCTCTTATTACAAAAAACTAACTCTGATACCGGCTTTAATCCTAAACCCAGCAAGTTCATGATTATTATGGAATAACGTTGGTTCTTGGGCCGTGTGGTCCGCAGAGTAGAATAGGCCACCCTCACTCTTACCGAGGTGTCGTAAAAGGCGACTAAGGTAAAGCTGCTGTCATGATCATCAGCACCCAGAGAAGGAAAACTCTGCATTTATATCAAAACCCTCGCCAACCCGTCTGCCAAGCGTGGTGAGTATGGCAATTACCCCTCATGTGATTGAGGGAGGCCCGTGCCCCAGCAGTGGGGACTTAAATATATACATCATAATACTTTTCTTTTGTAAATATATACTTATAATACATAGAAACATCATTATTTCTGGTATTAATCCCACTACTTAAAACCACGTTTTGTAATAAGAGGGTATGAGTTTCACTTAATCATGGTGAGTGCAATAAAACCAGCCAAGTAATTTACTTTAAAATATTAGATACCTAAGCTATTCTATTATTATAAGTTAAGTTAGACGACCCGTTTGGAACAGTGGTAGTGAACGCTGCCTCTGGTGCAAGGGTTGCGGGTTCGATCCCCGCACAGTACAAACATTTGTGTGCATGAACATGTCTGTTTGTATTGGTCTGGGTGTTTCCTATGTATTATTAGTATATATTTACAAAAGAAAAGTATTATATGTATATATTTGTAATCCCACTGCTGATTCTGATATCCGTAACACAGGTGCTTGAGCTACCTATCTCGAAGTCAGATCAATGTATGCGATGTTGTGAAATATTCATTTATTTATTCAAATATAGCTATAAAAATAACTATTACAAAAAAGTGACCTACCCCCTCATTACAAATTGCCAACCAAGGATAGTTCTGGAACAAAATTCGTGCGAGCCCATTTTAAAATTGCTTGCTGGAACGAAATGACATGACATTTAGTACGGCACTAACTTTAGATCGTGATTTAGAATAAGTGAATGGAAAATATCGAATGGCTTAAACTATAGAACTAGGATGCCGCCCTGCTCAAACATATTTTTGGTTTTTGCTTTCTCATTTTTATACGATATAGAGGGCAGACGAGCATACGGATCACCTGAAGATAAGCGAGTACCGCGGCTCATGGACACCTGCAAGACCAGAGTAGTCACAAGTGTTGGATAACATCAAAAATAACTTAAACTCGTCCCATGCTAATCTGTACTTAATTGCATAGTAATAGAGTCCCTCTTGTTGACTTGTTAATAAGGTTCATTATACGAATATTTCGAGGTTGAATCCTGAGGGAAGACTCTGTCAGTTCAGTCGTGTGACTCTATGAGTCCAGTCGTATCCATACTCATATGTTGTCGTTTGTAGACTCTGCTCATTATGTAAACATTCGTACTCTCCTATAAACGATTAATAAACATATCGTTTAGTAACAGTAAACAAGTGTATTATTGACTCCCATAAACCCAATAGGTTATGGGCCCAGTAATTCTAGTAATTACAGTCAATACAATAATAGTGTTTTAACAGACTTTTTATTTTAATTATTACTATAGACGCTTTTAAGTGAATTTTAAGACTTGTGGTGTGTGTGTTTATTTTGAACTTTATAGTATTTGTGTTGTGTATTTTAATTGTCTTTAACAATGGACCGTTCTGCCTTAAAAAGAAACATTCGGCCGTTTGATGGTGATAAATATAGTATTTGGAAATTAAGAATCAGACAATTATTAAAATAACTTGAAGTGTTGATTGTGATTGATGGAGAGAGACCAAGTGTGGCAGATACAGGAGTGGTAGAAGAAAGAAAATACCATTATGGAATATCTGGCAGATAAAACAACCCATCTATTTATGACTTTGCCTAATAATTATGATGGTGTAATGATGGCAATTGAAACACTTGCGGAAGAAAATATAACATTAACATTGGTCAAAACGCGGCTTCTTGACCATGAAATAAAATTAATAAATGAGAGACGGGACACCACTATGAAAATTTTAGAGGCGAAAAGTTTGAATTTCTTAAGAAACAAACAACAGAATTATAGAATACCGGCTCAGAAAAAGTTCTTCAATAAATACAAAAAACGTAAAATGTCATATTTGTGGTAAAACTGGACACATGAAAAGGACTTGCAATTAAAACAAAAACTCAAAAAAAAAAAAAACATCCTAACAATAATAGAATGGTTCAAGCGGTCCAGATGTCTGCGGATACCGAAAAAATCTTAAATATATCGGGATTTGCCTTCATGGCAGGAGATAAGGTTTATGACCGTATTGGAAGTGAAAAACACAATACAGTTACTTTCATTTTGGATTCAGGAGCATCTGATCACCTTATAAACAAGAAAAATTTGGCGTAAAACTTTGAAACCCTTCAAGAACCCATCGCTATTTCAGTTGCGAAAAAGAGCACGTACATAAAGGCTACCAAGAAAGGAAATCTACCTGTTATGACTAACCTTAGGGTGAAGGGAATGCTACAGGATGTATTGTTCAGCTCTGACATTCCATACAACTTGTTATCAGTAAAGAAAATGCAACAAGAAGGTATGACTGTTGTATTTGACAAAGATGGCAGCGTTCAGGTATATGACGAGGGTAAGACCATGGTAACAAAGGGTGAGTCAATAAACAACTTGATTGGTATTAACTTTATGTTTTACAGCCGTGCTTTATACTGTGACCTTACATCTATGAAATCTTTAAATAGAGGTGTAAACAATAAGTACACATTATGGCATTAAAGATTAGGCCACATAGGCAAATCTAAGTTTATGCAAATTAAAAATAAGCAAATGTTTTCAGATATTGAAAAATGAAATCATATATCACCTAATGATGAATTGTGTGGAGATTGTATAAATGGAAAACAAGCATGTTTGCCATTTAATAAATCAAAGTTTAAAAATGTAAAACGACCTCTATTTAATGTCCATTCAGATGTTTGTGGTCCTGTTACGCCTTCGACCCTTGACGACAAAAACTATTTTGTAGTTTTTGTTGATGAGTATACGCACTATTGTGCAACGTATTTAATAGCTCATAAATCAGATGTTTTTGCTACCTTTCGGGACTTTGTAGCAAAAAGTGAAGCTCATTTTGGTTTGAGACTGGTCAATTTGTACTGTGTCAATGGTGGTGAATATTTATCGAATGATAATTATGAAAGAGTATTGTTTGCACAGGGGTATTTCCTACCACATGTCAGTGGCTCATACTCCTACCTTGAATGGAATCTCGGAAAGAGTGATGAGAATAATTACAGAACGTAGTTGCGCCATGATATTGGATGCTAAATTAGATAAGGCGTTCTGGGGTGAGGCTGTGTTGACTGCTACATTGATCAATATTGGCCCCACTAAGGCACTGAAAATGTTTATCACACCTTTTGAATTGTGGCATAATAAGAAACCTCAATTAAAGTATCTGAGGGTGTTCGGTTGTACTGTATATTATCACAATAAAGTGAGGATAGCCAAGTTTGATGATAAATCATCAAAGGGTATTTTTGTTGGCTATGAACCGAACGGCTACAAGGTGTGGGATGTGGTAGAAGAGAAGTTTGTGAGAGTCAGAGATGTAATAGTGGATAAGATTAATTTCTTATCACGCAGGCTTTTAAAGCCTGGTGGAATAACGTCCGTTAGTTCCAGGATGCATAGTAACAGTGGATGAGATTAATTTCTTATCAAGCAGGCCTTTAAAGCCTGGTGGAATAACGACCGTTAATTCCAGGATGCATAGTAACAGTGGATGAGATTAATTTCTTATCAAGCAGGTCTTTAAAGCCTGGTGGAATAACGTCCGTTAATTCCAGGATGCATAGTAACAGTGGATGAGATTAATTTCTTATCAAGCAGGCCTTTAAAGCCTGGTGGAATAACGTCCGTTAATTTCAGGAAGCATAGTAACAGTGGATGAGATTAATTTCTTATCAAGCAGGCTTTTAAAGCCTGGTGGAATAACGTCCGTTAATTCCAGGAAGCTTACTGAAAGAACTATGTCTGAAAGTTTGAGTAAGCTTGGTATCTCTGACGTGTGTGATTACAGAAGATCATACAAGTTTTCTGATACTGAGATATCAGATGATAATAAAAGATCACAAACAGTACCGTTAGGTCCACCGCCTAAGAAATCTGTCGGCGATACAGATGTGCGAAACGTTTCAGACTGCTCTTCATTGCAGAATAGGTTGGCTACGTCCCCGACTAAAGTGACTTCACAAGACCTTAGACGAAGTGAAAGGATTAAAAACATGTCTACTATTTCTTATAACGAAAATGATGATATTTCTGAAAGCTATTTGTTGTCTGCCAATTCTTTAGTATGCACAATACCTAAGTCTTATAAAGAAATCGAATTGAGAAATGACAAACATTTATGGTAAAATGCTATAGCTGACGAAATTAATTCACTAATTGAAAATAATACGTGGATAATTGTGTCTAAACCAGCAAACAGAAATATTGTCAGTTGTGAATGGTTATTTAATATTAAAAATGATGAGTCTGGCAAACCTGTAAAATATAAAGCTCGTTTAGTGGCGCGAGGTTTCAGTCAAGAGTATTTGACTGATTATAATAAAACATTTGCACCTGTTGCACGAATTGCAAGTTTCAGGTTTATAATTGCTTTTGCAAACCAATTTAATTTAGATCTTAACGAGGAAATATACATGGAAATACCTGAAGGTCTACCTAAGGCAGATAATAAAGTCTGCAAGTTAAAGAAAGCTTTGTATGGATTAAAACAATCCGCTCGCTGTTGGTTTGAAATGTTTGACGCTCGCTGTTGGTTTGAAATGTTTGAAAAAGCTTTAATTGAAAAAGGTGTTTGGTACTCATCTGCAAATCGATGTATTTATTTTCTAGACACAGGTGATTAATAAAAACATTTATGGTGTTCTTTATGTTGATGATGAATATCAACGGCACTGTTGTCTACCATGAATAGCTTCAAAAGTTATTTAATGCTAAGTTCAAAATGGTTGACTTAAAAAGACCATTTTTATTATCCCTAAGAAATAATCACGGATAAAAGTCACAAAAAAGGATCCCAAAACGGTCACTTTGGATCAAAGTAGTTATATAAAAACTATTTTAGAAAAGTTCAACATGAGTGACTGTAAATCTGTCAGTACACCCTTGGAAACTAAAGTTGATTTTGAAGTTTTGGATTCGTGTGAAATTACAAGTGCCCCTTGTAAAAACCTTATTGGGTGTTTGATGTATGTTATGTTGTGTACCCGACCCGACTTAAGTTTTTGTGTGAACATTCTTAGCAGATTTGCTAGCAAAAACAACATGGCCCTTTGGTCACACTTGAAAAGAGTGTTACGGTATTTAAAAGGGACCATAAATTTAAAGTTAACTTACACTCGCAATGATTACAGTGACATATTGAGTGGTTATTGTGACTCTGATTGGGCTGGTTGTGACCTGTTTAGAAAAAGCACCACGGGTTATTTGTTTCAATTGTTTGAAAGATGCACAATATGTTGGCAAACAAAGCGACAGAGTTCAGTAGCGGCTTCGTCTACTGAAGCGGAGTATATGGCTTTGTTTGAAGCAGTTAGAGAAGCTTTGTGGTTGAAAGGTTTAATGGCCAGCATAAATATTGACTTACCTGGTGCAATTCCTATTTATGAGGATAATAATGGGTGCATAAGTATTGCTAACAACCCAACATGTCACAAAAGATCAAAGCATATTGATGTAAAGTATCATTTTTCTAGGGAACAGGTTGAGAAAAATGTTATTAAAATGGTTTATGTTCCCACAGGTAATCAACTGGCTGATGTGCTGACAAAGTCACTGGCGACCGTACGCTTCTCGGAATTGAGAATAAAATTAGGCGTATTGTAACTGGTTAAAAGTAATTTTGTTATGATAAATTTGTGATTTTAATGAGATTGTTTAAATGAAGTAATTAAGTACGATTTAGAATTTAGTTAATATTGTTGGCCTGATTAGGTTTTGACTGGTTTCCCTAATCCTCGTTGCAATGAATGTTGGGCCAATATAAATGTTCCCAGTCAATAGGAGAGTACATTAAAAATGTAATTGTAAATAATTTTATGTTATGATTTTAGCAAATTAAATATAGAGAAATTATTTTGAGGGGGCGTGTTGGATAACATCAAAAATAACTTAAACTCGTCCCATGCTAATCTGTACTTAATTGCATAGTAATAGAGTCCCTCTTGTTGACTTGTTAATAAGGTTCATTATACGAATATTTCGAGGTTGAATCCTGAGGGAAGACTCTGTCAGTTCAGTCGTGTGACTCTATGAGTCCAGTCGTATCCATACTCATATGTTGTCGTTTGTAGACTCTGCTCATTATGTAAACATTCGTACTCTCCTATAAACGATTAATAAACATATCGTTTAGTAACAGTAAACAAGTGTATTATTGACTCCCATAAACCCAATAACAAGTGCGCTGCCGGCCTTTGCAATGGTGAAAGCTCCCAGGCCAAACAATGCGAAAACGCTCAGAACATAAGTACTTACGTTAAATTGAAACAAACGCCTACTTATGTGTAAACACCGATTTAACGATGCCGTAACGTATGGTACGATACATAAAAGACCCGTTTGGATCAGTGGTAGTGAACGCTGCCTCTGGTGCAAGGGTTGCGGGTTCGATCCCCGCACAATACAAACATTTGTGTGCATGAACATGGCTGTTTGTATTGGTTTGGGTGTTTTCTATGGTTTATAAGTAAGTATTTAGAAAAGAAAAGTATTATATGTATATATTTGTAATTCCGCGTTTGGTTCTGATATCCGTAACACAGGTGTTTAAGCTACCTATCTCGGAGTCAGATCAACGTATGTGATGGATGTTGTGTAATATTTATTTATTTACCTAAGTTAAATTGAAACGAACGCCTACTTACGTGTAAACACAGTTTTGACGACGTAACGTAATAGAATCTAGGGTTAATACAAAGCGTTTATTAATGACGGTATACGTTGGTTACGTCATTATAGCAGCTTAGTGCTAACTGTTATATGATTCAACATGAGGCAAGTTAGCGGCAAGCTGGGCTGGCAAGACGCCAGGAACTCATAACCAAACCGCAAACAATCTTGAGGCTAAGTGTAGATACATAAGTAGGAATCAATAAGCGCTTGCGAAGTATTTAACTCGCCATTTTCGGATTTGCAGCCACAAGTTTGAGATTTGAACCGGAATTGCAAAATAAGTATTTTTAGATGGATAGATAATACATTTATTTGCATCAATGAAGCATATATTTAAAAATGATAAATAAACAGTCTAGGTACAGTAAATCAACATTAACAATGCAGAGCAATAAGTTACGACGTAGGTATACTCGTAGGTTACCATCGACAGGTAACTTAATGGATACGAACGCGCCTTCCACGCAGGTGGTCGAGGTTCGAATCCGAACATGCACCAAAGGTTTTTTCAAATCTATGTGCGTATTTCTTCCATTACCATTTGCTCGGCGGTGAGGGAAAACATCGTGAGGAAACCTTCACGTTTCGGAAATAGTTTCTGAAACGTATAGGGTAAATGTGGGATAGTTGCCGCACTTTTTGAAATAGGCAAATAAATGATAGAATATGAGTTTTCATAAAAAATACATGATTGTGATGTGTTGTGTACTTATTAATAAAATAAATAATTAAAGTAATTTAACATTAATAGTTGTATTTTTTTTTGTACAAAAGAAATAAAAAAGTATTATAATCGGGGATAGATGCCTAAAGTGTGGGTTAGATGCCATAATAATGATTTGGCTTGTGGGATAGATGCCCTATGCATATAATTCAAGATTATCTTAGATTTATTTATTTTTTATCAACAACTGTTACATTTTCATTCATAAGCATAATCATCTTTGGTTTAATATTGAAACTGAGATCAATTTTAGTATCTAATAATACAATATTAGTATAAACATTTAAAATGGCAACTTCTGATACGTTTTAGATGATTGCTTTAATATTTTTTTCATGGCGCAATTTTAATCGCTTGCAAGGTATTACTGTAAGTAATCACCGTACCTAAAGTAAGTTTCTTAGTATCTTGTTTCACGAAACGTCTTTTCAGGGTCCTGGCAGGAATTCCATATCGACGAGATATTTCATTCAAGCCGTGCTTATTCTGCCTCATTTCTTCAAAAGTTTCTCTCAGGGCATCTTCCGTCCATTCGCCCCGCGGGCTTGCCCCTACTTTGCCTCACAAGTAGGCATATCTAAAATATAAAAAATCGATTAAAGTTTAATAGGGGATAAATGCCTCTAAGGGCATCTATACTCACAAAAAACTAGGCATCTATCCTTTTTCGAGGGGATAGACGCCGCGCAAAATATTGTTTACTTCAATGATAAAACATACGTAAATAATAAACAAAATCTTTTATTTAAGACATCTACACATATATAAAACAAAAATATCGACACTTACCTCATAAAAACAAAAGTTGCGAGCTTATCAATATTTCAGACGAACCAAATTCACGAATTAATTACCGCAAAAAATGTTCATTGTCTCACAACTCGCGACACACTCCATTCCAGCTGAGTGCGTGGCACTGACTGAAGGACGGGCGGGGGTAGGGTTACGTTAGAACAAAACACAACGGGTCTAATGTTTATACATATCGCTATGTGTTTTCTGAGGCAACTATCCCACTGAGGCGTCTATCCCACATTTACCCTAACCACGATTCAGTTGGTCTGGTTCCCCTGTTAAAGGGTTGCGAAGGTCAGACGGCAGTCGCTTCATTGTAATTACCATACACACGCAATCCTGAATCATGGTCTAAGCGTACCCTGGGCTCCAAAGCCACAGCTTTAGACGGAACCGGGAATTACACGCTAAGATGATAAAGAAGAAGAGTAAACAAGCTCATGTGTGCTGCAGCGATACAGAATGGCTGCAGGTCAGTAGTTCATCATCATCATCAGCCCATTTAAGTCCCCGCTGCTGGGGCACGGGCCTCCCTCAATCACATGAGGGGTAATTGCCATACTCACCACGCTTGGCAGACGGGTTGGCGAGGGTTTTGATATAAATGCAGAGTTTTCCTTCTCAGGGTGCTGATGATCATGCCAGCAGCTTTACCTTAGTCGCCTTTTACGACACCTCGGTTAGAGTGAGGGTGGCCTATTCTACTCTGCCGGGGACCACACGGTGTCGCCAGTAGAGCGGAAGTAACCGCGTAGCGCGCCCGATACCTGGTATAATGCTTAATCAATTTATTTTTATTCTTTTTAATTACTAGACTTCCTGAATCCTGTATCATAGACCAAGTGTACGTGTCGCTCCGAAGCGACAACCTTGGGCTTGATTCCGTACGCAAGTATGTTGTACTCAGACAACAGAGGATTTATAATAACAATAATAACACCCTGAAACTACTCGGACCGGAACCAATAAATGGCGTTCCAGCCTGCATGGTCAGGTTCGAGTTAAAAGAGTGGGAGCATAAGCAAAGCACTGAATTCTGGAAAAGACTACCTCGACTAGAACAGTCTAAGGCGTTGATACAGGCGTTCGATCAGAGACGAACTATAGAAATAATAAAACTGAGTAGAGGACATGTTAGGGGACTCACTCGGACTCTCACAGGGCACTGCAAATTAAACAAGCACCTGCACAACATGGGCCTTTCAGATACCAAAATCTGCAGGTTCTGTCGCGAGGACGAGGAAACGATTATCCACGTCCTCGGCGAGTGCATAGCGCTGCATCGCTGCAGAAGCCGGCACCTGGGAGCACACATGATCTCAGCTGACGAGATCAAGAGCTCCCCTATCAGCTCCATTCTCGCGTTTATCCTGGAACTGGAGCTACATTAGGTGCTGTAATAGGTTACGGGGCTGCCACAATAGATCATCTACTGGTCGCAGTGGCTATGAGACGCAGGGCTCACCCCATTTCTATCAAATAACAATAACCCTGAAACTGATTTCGGCTAAGGCGGCCAATCTCAACGATTACCTAACCACTTACGCAGGATATTACAGTGCTCAAGTGTGTGCGCAAACACAAGTGCATTTTCTATTCCCTTCTCTATTCCCTCATATAGGCAGAACTCTTTTCTGATTAGGGAAAGCAAATCGTTTAACTCTTTAGTCAAGTGACATCGCCTGTTTAACAC